>JAABOM020114016.1:0-23694 GCA_011800125.2 Solanum clarkiae | reverse complement strand
ATACATGACCCCACAATTTATTTTAAGTCTTAAGGAACTCAAATTTGAATAAAATGCACATTTGGTCCCAAACTTTTCTCAAATTGGACCAATTAAGGATTTACGACTTTTAACTCCCAAGAATAATTTATATAAAAAAAATTCCACTTGGTCTAAACCTTAAAATAAACACTTAAGTACCGAATTATTCGAAATTTCAAATATTCGTCCAAGTTTCATAAGCATTTCAAATGTTCAAAATACGGGTTCTAACATTTCACCACCTTATTGAAGTCCTTCCCTAGCATTCATGTCACAAACCTCTCCTAATAACCAAACACATAGCCAAGGTGATAGGTCTACTATCTGATCCTTACCAACTAGCATATGAAAACCTACTCACTATTATTTTTGGAGCCTTTCTTATTCCTATGGTCAACAGATATAAATCACTATGAAGGACATGTAGCACAAATGTCCAGACCCGCAGCTCCCAGAGTGATAAGACCAGTTTCTCAATTGATGTTAGATCTTCAGGCCGCTAGAACCAACAGTCACAACTATAGACTAAAATGAATGTGTGAAAGGGAAGTCGATGGACTCTCAAGTTGGGGTTGCCCATATGTATAAGCTTCTAAAGCTCACAGCCTCATCCTCATCGTCTTCAATTCCTTGATCCCTTGACCTTTCCTTACTACTCCCCTCCTATTTTTATGCTCTACACTGTTTTCTTATGGCTATTATAGATAATATTTTTGGTTCTTGGACGTTTTTGCTGATAGTATTGACATATAGATGTTTCCCGGGGTTTAATTGTAGTGCATGCTTGAATATGGTTAGGATGGCTAATACCGTCAAATCGATTGTGTCTTGGTTATCTATGTGATGTGTGTCTAACTTTTCAGGCTATGAGTGTGTTTTTGCCTTATTGTTAACATGGTTCTTTTCTTCTTTTTGTGATGTCAAAAGGGGGAAGAAATGTTGTCTACCTTTGTGAATGTAGGTACAAAAGATTAACTTAATTTGGTGGGAGATCTGACTTATAATGTGAATTTAATATCAATTATACGCATTATTAAATTCTTATTTTAGTGGAAAAACATTACACTTATTTTCTTTTTGAGATGTCAAAAGGGGGAAGCTTTTAGGGATATCACATGCATAGGTTTGCCATTATCAAAAAGATGGAATTTGTTATGACCTGTGTAGGTATAACTATGTCGTTTTGATGATGACAAACAGAACCAGGTTCAGGTGGTTGTACTAGGAGTCCTGAAGCAAAATCCTACTTGAAAATAGAGTGCCAAATAAGGAAACAGAATCAGAAAAGAACTTAGAAAGGAAGCAGCATCGAAATAGGATTTCTACATGGAAAAAGTTTGTGCCCTACTCAAAGGAGTCCTAGAATGGAATGACTATAGGGTTAACTACGTAAATAATCTTTAACCCTAGTATATCCCCAAAAAAGGAAGTGAGTCGGATACAGTAATCCAGGTTTACCAGGCAAAAGGTGATATAAGAGAAAAGAGGGGGTTTGTAATAAGAAGTGGGTTTGGCTTCTTGGAGAATAGAGTAAGCGATCGGAGTAGATCGTTAGAGTTGTGAAGTCAGAAGTGAATGAGTGATTACTTAGTTGTAATCTTAAAACATTACTCGTTTTGAAGTTAGTGAAGTTAGTAATTGTTTCTCCTTTGAGGAAGGAGTTTTTCCACTATAATTATTAGTGTCAAATTCGTTTACTGTTTTTTGTAGCGCGTGAGGCAAGAACCTAATTCTTGTTAAGTGACTAACATCTTTTCATACTCAATCAATATATCTTTTCACAATAAGTACGACTTCTGAGTTATATGCATCTTGTTGAAACACGATTTTTGTTTTTTATTAAGTTTTAAAAAAAAAAATTCTCATTTTAATTATTTTAGTAAGTTTTATTATTAGAACATATTTTTTTGCAAGCAAATTGTTAACAGAAGTATTTCACTTTTGTGCATGCAGTAAATTAATAATTTCCTGTAGTTCTGTAGTTCGTATACTCATCAAACAAAGTATCTTTTAAATCCTATTTTGAAAAACGATACAGCCTACCTGCAACAAGCATATTATTATATTGGATATTGTATTTCCACAAAATTCAATAAAATTTTTAAAATGTATATTTTATTATTTTAAAACAAAGTGGTATTTCAACAAATTTAATAAAATAATTAAAATGAGTTATCTTGTTATTTTTGCAAAAGAAGTTAATTGTGTTTCAGCAAAATTTAATAAAATAATTAAATGGTCATCTTATTTTTTTTTTTAAAAAAAACATTTAAAACAAAAGGTTGCATTTCAAGAAAATTTAAAGAAAAATTATTTAAATTGATTGGGTTACAATGAAATATCAAAAATCAAATGACTTAGAAATTATAAAAGAAAGTCGAGTGCTTCTTATGAGAAGAATTTTAATTGAATGACCATGTGAGATATAAACTTAGCAAAAAGTTATATTCTAGATTGGGCTGATAAATTAAATAGGAAGTTGACAAACTACATTATGGCATGAAAATAGAATAACTCTATAGAGAGATATTAAGTTCAAATGTGATGTGAATCACCTCAGGCAATTAAGTTGAACATATAGTTGGAATAAGACTTAAATGCAGCTTATATGGTCGAGTTTGGCTTCCCTCCATTACATTTTCCCTTCATTTCATCATGTACATTTCCGAATGAGCGACAGATTAGATTATATTCTCTCCGTTTCATATTAAATGAATTGTTGGATCATTTCACACATATTAAGAAAAAAAAATAAAGACAAAATTTAATCATGTTTTTTTTCATTTTTACCCTTTTCAAACTTCACACACCCATTTAATGCATCATTTATTTCTCATACAAAACTCAACCTTAGAAACTTAATTAATGAAGGGTAAAATTGAAAAAAAAATTCCAACACGTCCTTTGAAAAGTGAACAATTCACTTATTTTGAACCATCAAAAATTCCCTAACAATTAACTTAATATGAAATGGAGGGATTATTAACAAGTATTATAATCATAATTAATTAAATAATCTTTTGAAAACTATTCCCCAAATTTGATAAGAACAAGATATTCCCCATAAATTTAATATCCATTAATATCATTATTTTCATCTTATATTTTTATTTAAATATCTAATTATACGATATTTAAAATGAGAATCAATTAAATAATTTTATGTCCCAATAAACTTGGTTTATTTTTTCAAATCATGCTGATAAAATAAAGAAGGTAGGAATTATTAATGTTGGCAAAATCATAAATAAAAGAACATGAAATAAAAATAAAAAGACTAAAGGTTATTAAGATTAATACAAATGCGAAATATCAAAATTCTTTAAAGGAGAAAGTAGGATCGTGTTTGAAGGAGGAAAAAAAAAGAAATATAGATGTTTTTAAATAATATTTTAATCTTCTTTTTTGTGTGTGAATTTTGAAAACATTATTTTAAAGACAAAATTTTTTTGTTATTTATCATGCTAAATAAAATATTGTTAGATTCATGTTCTACATTTTAGTATTGAATATAAAAATATAAGATGAACTTAATAATATTAATGAATATCAAATTTGTGGAAAATATTCTGTTTTTACCAAATTTGAAGAGTAATTTTATAAAATTTATTGACTTAACTATGATTACAATGCTCGTCAATGTAATAAAATTTTGACCTTTAAAATTGAATAAGACATATATCTCTCATCTATAAGTGCACTTGACAAAATGAAGGAAAAATGTAATAAAGGGGAGCGAAATCTAATAAGATCTTCATATCAAGTGAATTTCTAAATAGTTTTTCATAATTTAAAATAGAGGATCATTATTAAAACTAACTTTTAATATACTCTCTGTATCTATCTTTACTTATCTGTTATTGCGTTGGCATAGGAATTGAGAAGACAGAGAAGTAGTAAATAATAGAAGTAATTTTATCAAATCATCCTTCGAATATAATAAATACAACGCCTTAAAAAATATAATAGAGAAATGAATATAATTAATGACAAGGGTAAATTAGAAACTAAATATAAATATCTCTTAATTTCATAAACTAGAAAAGTATTATTGAACATTCCAAAATAATATAGTAAACGAGTAAAGATACAGAGTCATACTCCAATAATTCACTTAATAACACCACTAAGGCTTTTCATCTCCTTAAAGTTAATACATTACCAAAACATCATAACACGTTGCTAGGTTCCACTTAATTATTTAATTTTAGTTGATGCTAAAAGATCCAAATACCAAAGGGTATTAATTCCCTGAATTTACCATAAATTCAATAAGACACAAAATTACATAAGGTGATCATACTGAAAAGACTAGACAACTCCTTAAGCAAAGCCTCGAAGGAAGACCTTTTAGTGGACAATCATCCCACGGTTAGGGACATGAATGAAGACAATTACTCCCTTTAGTCCATTCAAAAATGAATGAATTATATCATTATATATATAATTTTTTAAACAAAGTTTCGGTTCTTTAATGTACTCAAATTTTTAGATTCCTACATCGAACACCGAATTGAAGAATCAAACTTTTGAAAAAAGAACATCATCATCGAACTGAAAAATCAAAACTGAAGAATGAAATTAGTTTGGTTCGATTTGGTTTAATTTTTCAGAATTTATGTCTGCCCCTAAATATAGTGGACAAGTAAAAATAGACGGAGGGAGTAATAAAGGTCAAATAGACACAAAATGATAAAACATTTCAAAATTGTATAATGGACAAGTAAAGATGGATGGATGGATGGAATATTCTACATTTCTAAAACAATAGTTTAAATATAATCAAAAAGATAATAGTAGTAGAAAGTACTTAATCCTTATATTCACTTTTACTTGTCACTGTTCCATTTTTCGAGGTCAACTTGACTGAACTTCAAAACTAAATTTAATATTTGAAATCTAAAATTTAGATGGTTGAAAATCATACGAAAAATGTTATAAGTTGCAATATTTCTCATATTGATATGATGAAAAAATATATCTTAAAATATTGATCAAAGTTCATATAGTTTGACCTCAATAAGTGAAATAGTGATAAGTAAAATGAACGGAGGGAGTAACTTCTAATTTTTAACTTAAATTTTTTTTTTTAATGGGGATGCCATATTCCAACAATTCATTATAGAAAATTTAATATTTGTGGCCAAATTTTGGTGGTAGTTTAGCCTCTATTCATTTAATCTGGACCAGAGGGAATACTAGTACTTCATTTATTGATTTTGGACTTCTCAATGGTCACTCCTTTTCTGGTAAACTAGAAATATTTTTCTTAAAAATCTGATGGCCAACTGACTTTCTGAAATTATAAATAGTGCCAGCAACGGTGTTTTTTATTTTATTTTATTTTTTTATAGTTATTGCAAATTTCTTTTCTTCTAAGATTCTAGATCACAATGCCTCAAAGTGTGAAAACCATGAATGTGATAGTTGTCCTTTGGATATACTTAGTAGTGTTAGTGCTAAAATATTTTGATTAATGACAAATTGCAGGAACACATCAAAAAGGAAACAATGGAAATCTGTTGCTACACCTGGTATGATACTAAAAGAGTTTAATGACAAGCATAAAAGGAAAATAAATATATCAAGATTCAGATGAGATGCTGATTGAAGATCTGATGAGATGCTGATTGATGATTTGATGACAAACAGGAAAGGAAAGCATCCAAAATGGAATAAAGGTAGAAGATTGAGTAAATCTGGGAAATCAATCAATGATCAATCAATCAGCACAAAAGGCAAAATCAAGGAAATAAATAAAGCAACTCAGATCAAGAAGATCAATCAACAATGGAAAAATCTAAAAGATCAATCAGATGTCTTGAAGAAGATCAATCAGATGACAAATTTAATTTAAGAAGATTGAGAAGATAAACATTTGACCCTTAAAGGAAATAAAATCAATCATGCAACCAAAAGGAAAGCAAATATACTGCAACACTGGCGAAAGGAAAGAGATCCAATCGGGATAAGAAGATAGCACTGGAATATCACAAAAGAAAGGAAAAACAATCAACAAGAGATTAAAGAGCTGAAGAAGAAAAGAACATCCAATCTGAATGGATGTATCTCCAATCAAGGATTCTCCCCAACATCCTTGATTGGAAGAACTCCTTTGAGTCATGTAAATCACCAACGACTAGTTTTCGTTGAAAGCCTCCTATATTAGCCTCCTCTAGACATAGTAGTTTCTGTACTCTTGAGAAAATAATTTAGACTAAAAAACTCTATTATTCTATTCTACAAAGAATTGTACTCTTGAGTGTGAATAATTGTAAAGAAAGAGAGAAAAAGATTGAGGTTTTTTAGGCTAGACTTTCTTGAGAGGAGTTGAAAAAGAAATCTGATTTGCGCATCAGATCAAAAGAAAAATAGTTTGTAAACACCTTTCATTTGAACCATAAAGGAACCCTACTGACCCAACGGGACTGAACTAGATACTATATTGGTGATCCAAACCAGTATACATTGTTATGTCTTTTATTTTATGCTTTACTTTTAAGTTACTGTCTCAATCGACTACTTCTTATAGTCAGTCAACTATCGACTAAAATCTCAATTCACCTCCCCCTCTTGACTATCAAGTAGCCTTCCTGAGATTCTACTTGAGGATGTTCTTGTACGTTTGCCTTTACGAAATATTGTGAGGACAAGCATTTTATCAAAGAGATGAAGATATAAGTGGTGCACACTTCCTGAATCGACGTTTGATTTAACACATTTGGGAACAACAAAGGACTCTATAACTCCTATATTTCAATTTAATCTTTTGACCTTTCATGTAGGTTCCATTATTAAGTTTGTCCTCTACATTAATGATCCGGTACCATATCCTATGATTGACAACTTGATAGTTTTCCTCTCTAGGAATAACATTCAACATCTTGTTCTTGAGTTTCCATTATATGCTAGATACAAATTGCCTTGTTAAATTTTCACATGTTTGCAATTGAGGCGTTTGACTCTTGCAAGTTGTGTGATATCAATTGCACCAGAATCCATAGGATTTGGTAGGTTAATTACTCTGAAATTAAGGCGTCATGTGAAATTTCTTCTGAATTGCTTGAAAGATTGATCTCTCGTTGCCCGGTGCTTGAGGAATTGGTTTTGTTTACTTGAAAATGTGATTTTCTTAAACATATTTTACATATCTTGAGCATCTAGTTTTGGTTTGTAGCATTTTCTTCCCTAGTGCTTTTTTGCAGCAGCAGCAGCAAATCAAGTAAGTTACGGTAGCTCACTTTATGGGCAGGGGTCTCCGGTGCTGGAAAGAATTTTCATAGTTCTATTATTATGGGTAGGTGATTATGAATGTGATTTTCACACAATCCGAATGAGGACTGAGCTGGAGAATTATTATCGGGCATCACCTAGAGTGGAATTTTTCTACTTAATTAGAATCATGGTTGTGTTTTGCTTAATCAACTTTGTCTTATTTTAATATTACATGCCTATACTAATGTGATCAATTGTTCTTGTGGTTTATTTCCAACTTCAGACTAATATAAGTATTTGGACATGTTTTTTTTGTTGGTCATATATCTATGGCTAGCTTCAAGCCTCTTCTCACATATTTGGGTTCTTTTGGTACGGTGTTAAATAATACTACTTCGCATTAAATATTTTTATCCATGGTTCAATTTGGTGTATTCAGAGCATACTTGTCATAATTGTTTGTTATAGCGGGTTGGGGAGGATTCTCTCTCTATATATAAACAATTGTAAATGCTCACTTTTTCTAAGTCCCACAAGGGGAGTCAAAAAAGATCGAGAGGGGGGGGGGTTAAATATAAATAAGTTTAAATCCAGTTTGACCTTGCCAATATTAAAAACAGAGATAAAACTTCTAACAGTTCACAAAAATACGAAGTGTAAGGGCACCTGAAATACATAATGATAAACAACCAGGATTAAAAATAAAGGTGTTTTCTTATTCTAAAATTTGGCCCTTTGTTTTCTCCATTCTTCAAAGTGGATATAATCTGCATATGCAAGTTGATAGCCACTGTGAAAAAAGAATTGTACTTTTTAAGCTTTGCATAGGCAAGTGATAGTCGTTTTCAAGAAAGAATTGTACTTTTATACTGATTTATTCTCTTTTCTTCTTCTTATTATTATTTTTAATATCTTATTCTTAATTAGGGTATTAGAGACTCAACTTGAAGTGAGTTTACATACACTTCTAGGAGAAAAAATGAATTTTTTTTCTATATATATATTTGGGAAGATAAAATACAAGACAAGATTAATAAGTCAAAATAATACAAATAAATTTAAATAAATATTACTACAATTATAATTTTAAATAGTATACATATATAAGTAAAAATAATATTTGAGTCGTGCTAGACACTGTCCTAAAAAACTATTTCAGCAGTGTGAAATGTTTCCCCAGATTAAACAAGCTTCTCTAATTACTTAGAGGATACAGGAATCAACAAAATATAATTACTATAAAATAAGCAAGTCGGAAAGGAGGATTATAACCAAAAAAATATATTAGGAGAAAGTGTAATAACTTTTCCTTTCTTTTTCACTCTTTCTTACTTGCTTCTTGTTCTTCACTCATGCTTTGTTTCAAGAATGAAAACACATATATATACTTGTCAAAACTTAGTGATCAAGCATGGTATAGGATTTTATTTTGGCCAAACTTTTGGCGTTAAGGTATTAAACTAGCCAAGTTTTTTGCCTTGAAAGTGCCATGTAAATGGCCTTAAAATTGTCATGCAAATGGCCTCAAAATTGCCATGTAAATGACTTTGTATTTGCCATGTATGTGGCTATTTATTTACCATACAAGAGTGAATATTTGTCTTACAAAATATGTGTTAACAAAATATTTTTATGTAATCAGTAATGACATTTTAAAAAATAGTTAAAATATTTTTAAAATATCCAACAATCCCCCATATATTTTAAAAATATCTAAACAATAATAACAAGACTTGCTTACTTTTGCATGACCCCCCGTTGTACTAAAGCGCGCCTCAAGCGCGTCGCGAGGATGGCACACAGGCACACTGCCTCGGACCCCCGTTGCGAAAATTATTTTTCGCTATGGGTATTCTAAAAATCGAGGGATACCCTTTTCCAACTCTATTTTGCCCCCTGAACAAGAATATGAAGTCGGATTTCCGAAATCATGAACGAATTTTAAGATATTTAAGAAATCAATTTATAGGGCATTCCGAATCATATGAGGGGTGTTACAATATCTCTCCTTGGGAACATTCATCCCTGAATGTCAAAGAAACATACGTAAGAGAATAAATTAAGAAACTTCCAGCCCGACATGAATGCAACAAATGCACTTGAACATCATTCTCAAATGCTAATGTGCCTTGGATGATCCACATTTCAGGGTCAGGCGCCGATGAGCACCTTGAGGTGTTGCCGAGGAACTGAGGGACCTTCTCGAGCCTCGCTTCTCGGTAGAGGTACTCAAGAAACTTTCACACATATGCATAAAAAATCATCAATACTTGTCACCATGAACATGTATGCATGCAAAAATTATATGAGGAGTGAAACTTAATACTTGAAATCATAGATAGGACTTAAATTGTTACTTTTGGCTTGAATAGAGTGAAAGAGGTATGGACTTCTCTTTTTTATGTCTGCTTCGGCTTTCCAAGTGGTACTTTCAACTTGATGATTTCTCCAAAGAACTTTGACGGATACCGCATCTTTGTTCCTCAATCTTTTCACTTCCCTATCCAATATTTCTATCGAGACTTCTTCATAGCTTAAGTTATCCTCCAAAACATCCACATCCCCTAAGGGCACTATAGCACTTGGTTCACACACTTCATCAACATAGACATATGGAAGACCGGATGAACCATTCTCATATCTATGGACAACTCCAATTCTTAGGCAACCTTACCAATTCTCCTCAAGATTTTATAAGGTCCCGCGAACCTTGGGCTCAATTTCCCTTTCTTGTCAAACCGCACCATACCCTTCATGGGTGAGACCTTTAAGTATACCCAATCATCTACATTAAAGTCAAGGTCTCTCCTCCTCATATCAGAGTAGGACTTTTGCCTACTTTGAGCCATCTTCAGTCTCTCCCTTATCAACCTCACCTTCTCCAAAGCTTTCATAACTAAATTCGGACCTAATTTTTCCAAACCATTTCCCCCACATCAAACCTCCCAATCGGAGATTTACAACGTCTACCATATAAAGCTTCAAATGAAGCCATTCCAATACTAGAGCGGTGGCTATTGTTATAAGCAAACTCAATGAGTGGAAGATGTTCATCCGAACTACCTTTGAACTCCAAGATACAAGCCCTAAGCATATCCTCAAGAGTTTGAATTGTCCTTTTAGCTTGGCCATCCATTTGAGGATGAAAAGCCGTTCTAAGCTTGACATTGGTGCCAAGACCCTTTTGGAAGGATCTCCAAAAATGAGAAGTGAATTGAGCACCACGGTCCAAAATAATAGACAATAGTACCCCATGCAACCTAACCAACTCATGAATATATAGCTTGGCATAATCCTCGGCACCATAAGTTATTTTAACCGGAAGAAAATGAGCCGACTTTATCATTTTATCAATAATGACCCAAATAGAATCAATGTGCTTCCTAGTCTTTGGCAAACCAATCAAAAATCCATGTTAATCTCTTCACACTTCCAAGAAGGAATTTCTATGTCTTGGGCTATACCACCCGACCTTTGATATTTAGTTTTCACTTATTGGCAATTGTGACAATCAGCTACAAAGTTGGCAATATCCCTCTTTATACTACCCCATAAATATACCTCCCTCAAGTCTCTATACATCTTTATGGAACAGGGGTAAATAGAGCAGGACGAATTACGTGTCTCTTTCAAAATCAACTCCCTCAAGTCATCAACATTAGTCACACATAGCCTATCTTGGTTCCTAAATACACCATCTCCCCATTGGGAGAAGACCTCCACTTTACCATCCTTCAACAAAGCTTTCAACTCTAGCAAGGCGGGGTCAAAGTCTTATTTGGACTTGACCTTTTCAATTAAAGAAAATTTGGGACCATTAATAACCAACACACCTTTATTTTCAACTTCATTCAACCTAACCCCCAACCCAGCTAACCGGTGAACTTCTTTAACTACCTCCTTATTGCCATCATTAATGTAAGCTACACTTTCCATGGACACTCTACTTAGAGCATCGACCACAACATTAGGTTTACCAGGATGATAGTGCACACTCATGTCATAATCCTTAAGGAGTTCTAACCACCTTTTTTGTCTCAAATTTAGACCCCTTTATGTGAACACATATTAGAAACTCTTGTGGTCGGTAAATACATTTACATGAACCCCCTATAAATAATGATGCCATATTTTTAAAGAAAACACCATGGCTGCTAATTCAAGATCATGGGTGGGATAATTACACTCATGCACATTTAGTTGCCGCGAAACATATGCTATAACCTTATCATTTTACATCAATACACACCCAAACCAATCCTTAAGGCATCATAATAAACCACAAACCCTTCTAATCCTTCTGGTAAAGCCAAACTAGGAGCGGAGATAAAGTTGTCTTTCAAAGTTTGAAAACTTCTTTCACATTCATCAGTCCAAATAAATTTTACCTTCTTTTGTGTTAATTTTGTCATAGGGGAAACAGTTGAAGAGAAACCATTCATAAATCTCTGTTAGTACCCTGCTAAACCCAAGAAACTCCTAATATCAATCAGTTTCAAGGGCCTAAGCCAATTTCTTATAATATCCGTCTTCTTATGGTCCACTTTAATTTCATCACCCGACACTACATGCCCTAGAAATGCAACCTCTTTCAACTAAGATTCACATTTATCAAATTTAGCAAGCGACTTCTCATCCCTCAAAATTTGCAACACCACCCTTAAATGATTCACATGATCTTCTTCACTCCGGGAATAAATCAATATGTCATCTATGAAGACTATCATAAATATATCAAGATAGGTTTTAAAGACTCCATTCATAAGATCCATAAATACCATCGGTGCATTAGTTAAACCAAATGACGTCACCACAAATTCAAAATGCCCATACTTAGTCCGAAAATCCATCTTGGGAATATTACACTCCTTCACCCTCACTTGGTGGTATCCAGACCAAACATCAGAAAAATGACTAGCCCCTTGTAGTTGATCAAATAGGTCATCTATCCTTGGTAAAGGATACTTATTTTTTATAGTAACCTTATTGAATTATCGGTAGTCGATGCACATTCTAAGTGAGATATCTTTCTTTCTTACAAATAATACCGGTTCACCCCAAGGTGACTTGCTAGGCCTTATGAAACCCTTCTCCGACAAATTCTTCAATTGGTCCTTCAACTCATTTAGCTCTGTCGCGGCCATATGGTAAGGGGAATAAAATGAGTTGTGTATCGGGGAGGAGGTCTATACCAAAGTCTATTTCCCTTTTGGGAGGAACACCAGGAGGCTCATCAGGAATGACATCAAGAAACTCATTGACCACTGGAATCGACTCAATAAGAAGGACTTTAGACTCAACATCCCTAACCCTTACAAGATGGTAAATACAACCCTTAGAAATCAATTTCTGGGCCTTAAAACAAGAGATGAACCTATCTTTAACCACTGAATCGGGACCTTCCCACTCAAAGATGGGCTCATTAGGAATTTGAAACCCAAGTCTACGGGTTGTACAATCAATGGAAGCATGATATGCATGTAACCAATCCATCCCAAGAATAATGTCAAAATTCACCATGTCAAGTTCAACAAAATCACAAAGCAAGACTTTATGTAATATAGACACGGGACAGCCACTATAGACTTTTCTTGCAATAATAGACTCACCAACGGGGCTAGACATCTCATAGGGTTTACACAACGATTTGGAGCACACATGAAGCTTAGTAGCAACAAAAGGAGTAATGAAAGAAAGAATGGCACCCGAATCTAATAAAGTATATACATCATAATCAAAAATCTTTAACATACCAATAACAACATCGGACAACTCATCCATTCCTTGTCTTCATTGAAGAGCATAAAACCGATTATGACGTGTTGCACCCCTTGTCGGCTACATTGGGTTCTTTGATCAACATGAACACCTTGTCCTTGAGGATGAATATCTTTTCCCTTGTTTTGAGCATAAGGACAATCAACAATCTTGTGGCCTACTCTTCCACACCCATAGCAAGCATTCGAATCCCTTAAACACTTACCATTATTATTCCTTCTACATTGTGGGCACCTTTGAAAACTTGCCCCATAATTGCCACCTTGGAACCTTGGGTTAGGCACTCCAACATTAGCAAATCTTTTGTTTGGAGCACTAGAGGACCCTTGGCCTTGAAATTTATGACTTTGTTGGAAACGACCACCCTTAGCATCTTGGAAGCCACTATCAAGCCAAGCCCTCTTAGACTCCCCACTTCACCTCTTCCTAATCTTCTCCCTTTCAAGTTGTTCGGTGTAGGTCATGAGTCGAGATAAGTCCATGTCACCTATAAACATAGCGGTGCAGCATTCTTCATTCACCAAATCAGATACCCTCGATACAAACTTGTTCATTCTTACCCTAGGATTGACAACCAAGTGAGGAGCATACTTTGAGAGCTTGTTGAATTTGAGGGAATACTCCCTCACACTCATAGAGCCTTGTTTGAGATTCATAAATTCTATCATCTTCGCTTCTCTCAACTTAATAGGGAAGAATCAATTGAGGAAGGCGGCCTTGAATTCCTCCCATGGAATAGGGTCATTGTTTCCCCTCTCAAGTTTCAATTGAGCAAACCAAATTTTTGCAACAGCTTTGAGTTGATAAGTGCAAGCTCCGTTTTCTCCTCCGAACTCACCTCTATAATTGCAAGCTCCTTATACACCTCATCAATTAACTCTTGGGGATCCTCTTCCGTTTTGGAAACATAAAACTTCAGAGGGTTCATCCTTGCAAAGTCCCTCACTCTTGAGGCAGGAGTAGGAGCATGAGGAGCTTAGGCCTCTTGGTTCAATTGGTTAGTCAGAGCATATGCCAACATTATGATGGCATTCTAGAATTCGACTTGTATTGCCCCTTCCCCTTGGGGAGCTTGATGAGCTGAACCCTCCTCAGGTGTGAGGGCAGTTCGTGGTCTTCCTCTTGGCAATGGCATGATCTAAAAGAGAAAAAGAGTGCTCGTTAGGGGAAGAAGCCTTATTTTTAATCCTAGAGCATGACATAGATCATGAAGAAGTAAAATATTTCATAAAACACCTCATAGCCTCTTATTCATAGTTGTGGTGCGCTTCACATTTTCAAGGACCATTAACAACCTAGTTATCTGATACCAAGCTTGTCATGACCAAGCTTAGGGTCTAGATGTGATATGGCAAATGGGGACCCGAAGAGACCACAAACAAGCCTCTTAGCATATTATAAACATATCCTTGATTGTAGAAGAAAAATTAAGATAACAAGCAAGCAATACTAGAACATAAGGGAAGCGGGACTAAGGGAGTCTTTAATAATAACATAAGCATAAATGGAGTCAAGCTCATTAATAAAAACCAACTCAATATATCCAACAACACCTCTACTACGAATGGGGCGGGGCCCAAGACATTTTTCGAGCTCACCCTTATAGATAATTATCCAAAAGTATAATATAAAGTCTTAACATAAGCATGAAATAAAATAGATATTGTCTTCGAATATGAGGACTCACCAAAAGCTAACTCCAAACGACCCGTTTAGCCACGCGGAGGAGGATGATCAATAAGAGCTTCAGTTCTTACATTGTGATATCATGTAGGCATAGAGTATATGTTATCACTTGGAATGCACTAAGTATGCGGGGTGCAATGCAATAAAAATTATAAGCCATAATAATCAAGATGCTTAATCATAATCTTTAGACGGGGAATCTTAGTAGCTCAGTTGGTTGACTACTTGAATTCTCACCTTGTTGGTGAGGATTCAATTCCCCACATTATAATCCCTCTCTATTTTCCCCTACCCCTACCCCCAATTTTTTTAAAAAAAGAAATCTTTAGACATGAGCTCAATATGACATGTATAATCAATGCTTAGGTTAAACATATGTGATAATAATCATACCCCTTCCCCTACCCCCAATTTTTTTTTTTAAAAAAGAAATCTTTAGACATGAGCTCAATATGACATGTATAATCAATGCTTAGGTTAAACATACGTGATAATAATCATACTTGCATAACTTGTTTAACACAATAAAATGACATGAGTAGCTCATCCAAATACCTTGTACTAGAGGGTGAGAAATATAGCTTAGGTCATAACCCCTTCTTGTAGGCTTCACAATTCACATGAGAATAAAACATAGCATAAGAGCTTAATAATTCACTTGTAGATTATAGAAACCTTTCATGAGTTTAACACATGCTTGTGAGCCCATAGCTTATCATAAAATACTTGTCTTGCAAATCATACAATAAACTATCATCAACATAGGATTCATGATCATGCAAATTTACTCAAGCATGGTGGGTATGCTTACACATAAATCATACAATAACCTATTATCAACATAGGATTCATGATCATGCAAACTTACTCAAGCATGGTGGGTATGCTTACACATACTTAAAATCATGTAATTTAGGAATATAGGACAAGAAGAAATAAAATCAATTCATTTTGAAGTTATTCATAGAAATCCACCAACAAACTTGTCACGACCCGAACCTAGGGCCTAGATGTGACATGGTGAATGGGAACTCGAGAGTCCCCAAATAAGCCTCAAGATACCAAAACTCATATCATCGGTTCTTAAGCGTATTCAACAATCAACACATAGTTCTATGGGATGGGAAAGTAGGATTCACGTTATGGGGGCATCATAGGGAAAGAGATTAACATGAGTTCACAAAGCAGATAGACATGAATACGAAGGGGCGGTACGTAGGACTCACGCTATTGGGGCAATTCAGGACTTAGGATCTTTCCATCAAACATATGATCAAGTTAACAATAGTCAAAGATAACCAAATACATAATATAAACTTAACTATAACCATAGCATATATCGTAAAGAGATTTACAAGGTGTCCAACAATGCCTCTACAAAGATGGGTCGAGGACCAAGGCATACCCCGGGCTCAACCTCAAATACATAAAGTGAAATAAGTAATATAGGTAGATAGATGGTGGTTCGTCCTTGGAAGATAGGACTCGCCACTACAAGCAAGTTTGGAACCCAAGCTAAGTGTCGAACTGTGGATGATCAAAGTCCTTGGTCCTTACATGGTGAAACCATGTAGGCAAGAGTATGTATTAGTACATTTATATGTACTAAGTATTTGACATGCAATGCATGAACTTACCAAATCCTTCTCTTCAACGTTAGATGACAAGGGCACATAATATCGAAAGAGATACATAACAAAGAATATAGTATAACAAGATGTCATGAAGATAATGATGCATGAAATGCAAATAATACTTATACATAGTGGAGATGTTACGTTAACCGACATAAGTAAGACTAAGCGAGCTATTACTTGGAATCCTGATGAAATCCCCTAATCAGTAAAGAGGTAGTCTACTTGCCAAAGGTAAACCATACTTCATCTTACGGACATCTCTATTTCGTATGAACCAACCTTCCTTACAGGCATCCCCATTTCAGATAGGATTTTTACATATAGCATGTCATATCACATAGTTTCTTCTCCTTACGGGCATCCTCATTTCGGAGGCAACTATCCTCACGGGCATCCCCATTTCGGAAAGGAACCTATGCTAGGCACATAGTTCGAGGAAAGAGAGAAAACCCTCCATCCATCGATACTAAGTCGTCATCCCACAAGAATACATATACATATATGTATACATGCTTTCAAAGTAGGCAATAGTCATTTTCAAAACCATTTCAATGCATTCTTAGGCTTTAAAGGCCAAAACATAATTTCATAGTCAATATACTCATGCATAGAAATAGTCCATTCATATACAAAGTGGTGCAAGCATCCAAAATGCTCAAAGAGCCATAATCAATCGACATATATAGGTCACATTCTTATCATAACTAATACTTTATTAAAATCATATCATAAAACATATTTGGGCTTAACCCATGTCAAATTTTTTAAAATAGTCCAATATCAGGAATGCAAATGCTATGAATGATATGAAGAAGGCATGGGTAATTAGGATTAGATCTAAAATCAACAATATATATTGTGAAATTAAAATAAATGCACCATTAAATCCGTATTTAAATCCTACATAAGATCACCCATGCATAAACAAGTCGTAAGGAGGACATGCATACTTATAATTTCATAAGCCCAAAGTAAATCCTTATACAATAATTTAAATTACCATAAAATCCTCAAATAAATACTACCCATGCATAAATAGAATTTTAGGAATCATAATACTCAAAACCCTGATTTAAAGTAAACTAAAAATTCATAACATTGCTTTAAAATAGTTTGGGTCTCCTTGATTGGAAGGTAATCAAGGATCAAACCTACATACCTTCACTAAGATAAAGAAACCCCAAAGGAATTTGAAGGTGATTTGAAATCCCAAGCTCAAATATTGATATTCCCAAGAGTTCTTTTGTGGAAAGCCTTTGAGAGTTTTTGAGAGATTCAAATTATAAGGTATAGGTTTGAATATTTGAAATAGGTTTTAGGTCTTTAGATGGCCTTAGAATAGCTTAGGAATTCCCAAAAGACCAATAGAAATAATCAAATTTATGAAAATGCCATTAATGAATCTAACTAAAAATTTACCGTAAGTCACTTAACTGGAGGGTAAATGGTCCGTGTGGCATTACACGGTCCGTTTACCTGCCCGTAGACCCACACTTAGATAAATTTGCTAAAAATTTTGATCTTGGACCAACACTTAGAATTTATTTTGCATGAACCACCAAACGGACTAATAAACAACCCGTGTGGAGCCACACGGTCCGTGTGATGCTCCCATCTCCCCAACTTAGGAAAATTGCATGAAAACGTTATGAGACGATGACCCATACTTAGAATATTTTTCACTCCGGAGACTTCACGGAAGGCCAAACGGCCCATCAAACACCACACGACACGTGAGGTTGGTCGTGTGGCCTCCCTTAGCCCCAATCTCCATCCTTGAAGGCCATACGACTAATACCACTAATCGTACACCAATACTTAGGCCAAAAATGGATGTTTCAGGCCCAAGTACATTCCCACGGTCCGTCTAAAGCTCCACTGCCCGTTTACTGGCCCGTGTGGCAACACTGCACATGAGGGTCTTACAAAAATGGGCATAACTTCTTCATCCGAACTCGAAATGAGGTGAAACCAAGTGCATTGGAAAGCTAACTCAAAGATATTTAATATGATAGATTGTGGATCACCCAGTTCATTTTGTACTTAGAGATATTCCCATTTAAAGTTGACCCTTCTATCGGTACTTGTGAAAAACTTAGCCTGTGAAATTCCTTTGAACTTGACTTGATGTAGGAGACCCATGATGGACTTAAAAACATAAATGAGTTTGAACTAAAGGCTTGAAAGTGAACTTAGATTGAGCTTCGATGTTCCATAAGGTGTCACCTTGGTCCAAAACTTTCCGAAACCAAGTCTCAAACGTCACTAAAGCTATACGAAAATCCGGATCCTTAAAAAAGTAATAAAACCCTCATTTGGGTGTCATGAAATCCATCTCAAAAATTCACAATTATTCATAATTTCATAGTTCATGTCATGCATAGCCTCAATAGGTATAAATCAACTCATGGAATTAGTTTCAATAGATATTCATGCATATATAGTCAATATTTGAGGAATCCAAACTCAAATCATATTTATAATGTATAATAAAGTTTACCCATAAAATATCCAACAGTAAAATCATGAAATGTGACAAAGAGGGAAGGTTTGGCTTCATGGGTGGAAGGATCCCATGAATGATACCCACATGCCTAAACTTGATACTTTCTTGAAGAAAACTTACAAAAGACTTGGAACTTGGATTGAGTCCTTGAATTTCAAAGTATGCTCTCGAGATTCTTGAAATTGAATGAGGGATTTGATGATGAACTGGGAGGGTTTTGTGAGTGTTTTTGAGAGGTTTAAGGCATGGAATGGTTGAAAAGATGAAGGATTCCCATTTAAATGAGCATTGGGTCATTAACCAAATGCCCTTGAGTGAAGCTGGAAAAACTAAGAAAAAAATTACATTGGTCCACATCCTAGGCGCGATGCAGACCAAATGCGCAGGGCATTTTGCACTAAAGCGCACCCAGGCGGGTCGCAGGGACAACGCAGGCACACTGCCTCCGCCCCCCCTTTTTTTCCCTCCCCCCGTTGTAAAAATTATTTTTCGCTATAGGTCTTCTGAAAATCTAAGACTGTCCTTTTCCCACTCAATTTTGCCCCCTGAACAAGAATATAAAGTCGGATTTTCAAAATCATGCACAGATTTTAAGATATTCAAAAAATACACTTATAGGGTATTCCGAAGCACATAGGGATATTACGTATGGCCCAACAATTCACTTATTTTAAACTAGAGAGTATAGCAGCTTAGCCTCTCTTCATTTAATATGGACTAGAGGGAATGCTTATATTTCATTTATTGATTTTGGACTTCTCAATGGTCACTCCTTTTCTACTTTCTACTCCTTCCATCCCATATTATAAGGGCATCTTCCTATAAATATTTGTCTCATATTATAAGGACATTAACTAAATTAGGATAGAATTAATTATTTTTTTTCTATTTTACCCCCACCATTTATTAGAGTATTAGTGATTTTTTTCTAACTTAATTTAATGTACATTGATATAAATGAAGGGTAAAATAATAAAATCTACTAATGTATTAATGATTTCTTAATAACGTGTAAAATAGAAAGTGCCCTTATAATATGGGATGGAGAGAGTGGTAAACTAACAAGATTTGTTTTTATTTTTAAAAAGAAATAGTTATAGTTATTGGAAGTCTAATGGCCAACTTACTTTCTAAAATCATAAAAGTGGCCAGCAACGATTATTTTTCTAGAGTTAATTGGAAGTTTATTTTCTTCTGGAGATTCTAGGTCACAATGCCTCCAAAGTGCGAAAACCATGCATGAATATGATAGTTTTCCTTTGGATATACTTGGTACCCTTCTACTTGAGGATGTTCTTGTACGTTTGCGTTTACGAGATGTTGTGAGGACAAGCATTTTATTGAAGAGATGGAGATATAAGTGGTGCAGACTTCCTGAATTGACGCTTGATTTAACACATTTGGGAACAACCAAGGACTCAATTTAAATTTACTAACATTAGTTGCCATCTTTTGACCCTTCATGTAGGTCCTATTATTAAGTTTATCTTCTACCATATCCTATGATTGACAACTTGATAATTTTCCTCTCTGGAAATAACATTCAACATCTTGTTCTTGAGTTTCCATTATAAGCAAGATACAATTTGCCTTGTTCAATTTTCACATGTTTGCAATTGAGGCATCTGACTCTTGCAAGTTGTGTGATATCAATTGCACCAGAATCCATAGGATTTGGTAGGTTAATTACTCTGAAATTAAGGCGTCATGTGAAATTTCTTCTGAATTGCTTGAAAGATTGATCTCTCATTGCCCATTGTTTGTTGATATATGTGATGTCCTTGAAATTAAGGCTCCAATGTTGAGATCCTTTGATCTTAGTGGCAGCATAATATATCTAGGTTTCAAAGATACCCTTTTTCTCGCAAAAATTTCACGTACAAACTTTGATTTTAATTCGTTGGAGGTAGTAAATTAAAATGTGATTTTCCTTGGACTTATTTTACTTATCTTGAGCATCTAGTTGCATTTTCTTCCTAGTGCTTTTATGCAGCAGTAGCAACTGAAGTTACATTTAGTAACCTGAAGGAAGTTAAGGTAGCTAACTTTGTGGGCAACAAGCTGGTGCTGGAAAGAATTCTCATAGATGCATTATGGCTAGGTGGTTATAAATGTGATTTTCACACAATCCAAATGAACACTGAGCTAGAAAAATGTCATCGGGCATCACCTACTCAAGTAATTGCTGGTGTTCAATCTTTGTCTACAATCATGGCTATGTTTTGCCTAATTGCTATAGGATTTTTGGATGGTTCAACTTTGTCTTGTTTTAATATTTCGTGCCTATCCTACAAATGTGATCAATTGATGTTTTGTTGCTTGGATATGTCGTGTTTTTTCTTGTTAATATATCTATGACTAGCTTCAAGCCTCTTCTCACATATTTGGGTTCTTTTGGTACAGTTTTAAATAATACTACTTAATATGATTTTTTTTATCCACGCTTCAATTTGGTGTATTCAGAGCATTTTGTCTTTAATCATGCTTATTCATGTGAATGCTCTCTTTTTCTAGTTGGTCAAATATATCTTTTCAAAATTTACTAATTATCGAGGATAAAATAGGAGAAAACAGTATCATTTATGTATTGATTATATAAAATGATATATATTAAGGACAATTTATTGAAATTAAGGATAATATATTTAAAAAAAAAAAAAAGAAATTGGAGGATGTAACTGAGAAGCATTTTAGGCCTTTCTCTATGTCCTAAAATATTGAATAGCAAGATGTATAATTAATGCTCTCTCTATTCCTTTTTACGAGTGGCAAACGAGGTCGAGTCTAATTAGTCTATTAAAAATGAGTTAAATAAAATTAGATAAAATACTTGATTTGACTCATATTTCGAATAAGTAAATGTGTTACCCAAATAATAATACAGACAAATATAAATATTAATATTACATAGTAGGAATTCTATTAGAAGCACCAAAAGCAAAATCTTTTATCTTCACTTCTCCCCCACCCCAGCCTCCCACACCCACCCAACAACAAAAATTTAAATTTGTTTTTAAATAAATAAATTTTATTTATCACCCCACTGTTGACACTCAATTTTTACCTTCTACGGTGTCAAATTAGTCATCGAGCTTTATTTTTATATTTTCATGATTTTTTAAACAATTATTTAAAAAAAAAGTATTTAAACAGGCGTGTGGGGGCCACACGCCCCCAAATCCTCAAAATCTCCTTCTTCTTCACAGACCCTCTCCATTTCCCTCTTCAACACAACAAAACCCTAATGCAACCCGACCAACCGACATCCAACAACGTTCACCCAACGCATGCGCCGTACCCCCAATTACCTTCCCATTCCCATTTTCCAAATCCTTCTCCATTTCCCCAGACCCTTCTCCCTTCCCCAAATCCTTTCCCTTCCCCGCGAGCTATTCCCCTTCCCTGCAAAGCCCTTCCCCTCACGCGTACCCCTTTTTTCCTTCAAAATTGATCCGTTGCATTAATGGGGAGAGGGCTATTTGAAGCTCCTCTTCTTCGATTTCGAAGGAGCGAGCCGGAAACAAGAAGAAAAAAACCTAGCAATAGGGAGAGAACGAAAAGAAAATAGGAGTATAGGGTGGCGATTCAAATCATTTGAGAACCCTAAAAATTGCACACCCGTGATTGTTATCAAAGAAAGAAAAATACATAAAGAGAACTGCTCTTGCACTGGATCTAAATTTTACTACGGGGAAAAGCATGTTCCAGAAAGTTTAGGTTACTTCCAAGGATCTGGTAAAGCCCATTTTGAGTGGTGAAAGCTCTCAATCAAGCTCGTCATCATCCCAGTCGCTGCTCCGACAAAGGTAATATCCCAAATATCGCTTCCTTCTCAGTTGAATATGCTTTTTGTTGGGAATTTGGCTTAGCCTGGTTTATTGGTAACCGTTAGAATGTTCGTAAAGTGTGTGATGTTCTCGTTTGTTGTTGGTTGATACTTTGTTTTTGGCTCTAAATCTTGTCGAGACTAGTAATATATTGGCTGAGGATGTTGTTGTTAATGTTGTGGTCATGGTTAAGCTGTTAAGAATCAAAATTAATATCGAAATGGTTTTGCTTTCAAGTACTTGCTGTAGTGATCAGATTTCAACTCGTTATAGTCCATCCTTGTTGATGGTTTTGTCCTCTCAGGTTGCTGTTAGTTCATTTCCTTATAAACACAACCCATATGGTATACTTTTGAGTCATCAACTTTGGTTCCTGCTAAAATTTTGCCTAAAAACCTGATTTCTTTAGGTTAAAAGTAACAACATACATGTCTCTGTTATGTCAAAATTGTGGAGAAATGTTGAAAGCCTATCTCCATTCTCTATTTTCTCTCATATTAAAGCATAGCTATTCATGATGTTGTGCTGCTTTGGCTGCATCTTTTACCTGGTTTCGTTTCGATAATACAAGTTCTTAATCATTTCTTTCTATTTATGGTTTAAAACCTGCTCCTGATCTCTGTCTTTTTTGCCTGCTAAGGTTGCTATTGCTGTCAAATTTTGTTTGCTGATTACACCGTTTAAGTACAAGTTTGATACTATGTAATTCTTAGGTTTATTTTTTGGTCATTATAGAATGTCACAGTTATATTACTATGAACATGGTCTGTAGTACGTCGATTGAGTCGCTTTGCTTTTGTTTTGCTTGGTCCTTCTAAAAGTTAGAGTTCTAGCATCACAAGCGATAATGTATGGGTCTTTGCTTCAGTAAAAGTCTGTTAAAAGTGCATAAAGTATGATTGTTTCTCTGTTTGTATTCTTCTGTTTCAGATTTGTCTATATGTTGCTCCAAAATGACTTTAGTTTGATAATCCAATAGCTGAGTTATTTCTGTGCTGCCTCTATAACGTGTTTTGGCCCAAAA
>JAABOM020114005.1:0-23694 GCA_011800125.2 Solanum clarkiae | reverse complement strand
TTTAAAATATTTTAATGGTTTCCTAATTATCCGTAAAATTAGGTGGCGACTCTGTGTCTTTTCAAATTTCAAGAATTGACTTTGCTCAAATTAATTGAGTTTAGACTGATTCTTTATTTTCGAATTAATTTTTAATTTATTTTCAATATATTTTTAAGCCGGTAATTTTTTCGGCATAACAGTCACCTAGCATAATATCTCAATACACAAGTATATAAGTAGATCCATCACTTAATCAAAATCAGGAATACAATAAGTATACATTCTCATAAACAATATACAAATAATACCAATCAGATAAAGTATGAGATGGAGTGTATACCATGAAATATGAATAATGCAATGCAATGTCAAATAATCATGATGTGTGTCCGTCTTACAATATATATCCACTGACCAGATGACTGCCTCAGTCGAAACCCATGGGGGCCATATATAGACCACATATCCGTGAACATTGCCGGCAAAAACCTTGGCTAGTGCTTACCCATTCAGAAGAGACTTCGGACCTATCCGAAAATGACCTCAGATCGCTGGCATATTACCTCAGATCGACGGGTAGAGACCTCGGCCACTAATCCAAATGTTACCTTGCACAACTCGCGATCGTAGCCATCACAAGTATCAATGTGTAAATAATAATAGATGCAATTTGCATTATCACAATTATATCATAGTATCAACATCATAATGATCTCAATATCATTGGTAGCTCAATATCATTAGTGTCCCAATATCACCCCAGTCTCAATATATCAATCATTTCACAATATAGGCAACATCTTACTGTCAACCTCTAATGGTTCAGAAGATCACATAAGTTACGAATCCACAACTGATTATAAGTCAATATATCAATACATAAATAATTATTCAATTCGAAATATCTTGATAAAGCCTACAACGTTACAATTATATCCCCAAAGTACTCAATTCTATACACATAGGAGCATACAAGGTTCATTCATACTTAACAAAAGGTTAAAAGCCCACTTACCTCAAATAAAATCTCGTATCAATTCGAAATTGTCGCCTTCCCCCTCCTATGGTACTCTAAATCACCATAATTTATTCAAATATAGCATCCCAATCACATAACAATATAATGACACTAAAATTAATTAATTTGGACAACAAGGAAAAAATAGTCAAAAATTTCATACCCAAACACGTAGTCAGAGACTGAAAATTAATGTATGAAAATGTTCACAAGGTGATAAGAAGTTCTACTGTGAAAACGATTTCAAAAATAGAGCTAAAATGAGGGAGAAATCAACTACTAAATTTTGGAAATTAGAGTCCGAGAAATCCCCAATTTATTCCATTAAAATCCCAAAATTAGAAGTTAAAATTAAAAATAAAACAATTTAAATCAATGAAATAGGTTAGAAAATAGTTACTTAATCACCTTGCTTTGAAAAATCTCATAATCTTCTTTGAAAACGAAGTTTGAAGGGTTGAAAATGGTGGAAAATGAATTAAAAACGTCTTTTAAAAAGGTTTACTGTTCAGGCCCACAAATGCTCCACGAATGCGGAGCCATATCCGAGACAGCGCAGGCCCAAGTGACTTAACACTCCACAAACGTGGACAACACGACCATGAATGTGAAGGTCTAGTCACACTGACCTCCATGAATGCGGGGAAGAGAGAGTGATCCTGGAGGCTTAGGGGTAGATGCACTAGAATTGAAAATAATATCAACATCATAGCAAAACTAAATATGAACTGGACCCTCGGGAATTTAGTCGGAACCCCATGAACATAAACCAAACATAGACCTCTACCAGAAATGTCGATCCTGACTCAATGGAACCGTCATAATTTGAATCCAGAATCTCCTTGATCCCAAACTCGAGAGAGATCATTTAAACAAATTTCAAATATAAAAACTTAAAAAATATTCTCAAAATCTCTAAAAATTACAACAAAGGCATTTCTAGCATTAGTTTCAGCACCCGCAACTAGGGAAACTGAAAAACTTTTGATACGAGCTGTCGAACCCCAAATGTAGACCAAAGTCAACCTATGATCCAAAATGAACTGAAAATACAACTTTGGGCCTAAGATCTCCATTTTAACTCCGAATTCAATTTTGTGAGCTCTCCTAGACCAGATTCAGCATTCTAAAACTGATGGAATCGATGGAAACGAACTTTGACACTCGAAACTCAAAATGACCTCAAAACTTGGAATTTTCAACTTTAAGTCTTTTAAAACTTCTTTTGCAAAACTCCAACTTTTTACAATATTTCAAAATTCAACTTTTAGACTTATCCAAAAATCACTCAAGGCAACTTTCGAGAAGGCAAATCGATAATTAGATTGAAAATTCCAAAAATGACCTTCGAGGTCATTACATAAACCACTTCTAAAAATAATGTTCATCCTCGAATATGAGATAAGAGACATACCAGTAGGCTCAAACAACTGAGGGTATCGGGCATGCATATCCGACTCTATCTCCCATGTAGCATCATTCTTGGGCCTATGACTCTACTGTATCTTTACTGATGTGATCTCCTTAGTCCTTAACTTCCTCACTTGCCTGTCTAAGATGGCCACCGACTGCTTTATATAAAGTAAATCAAGGCTCAACTTGACTAAATCCATCGAAATTGCATGAGACTCGTCCGGAATATAGCACTGCAACATCAAAACATGAAATACAGGATGGATTGAAGATAAATTGGGTGGCACGACAATCTTTAATCCTCCTCTCCCACTCAATCAAGCATCTCAAAAGGACCAATGAACCTCGGACTGAGCTTTCCTTTCTTCCTGAATCTCATAAAACCCTTCAAAGGTGACATTTTCAACCAAACCATGTCACTAACCGTGAACTCTAAAGGTCGAACCTGCTAACCATCATAGCTCTTTTGGCAGCTCTGGGTTGTCACCAACTTACTTTGAATCAACTGCAGTTGATTAAGATCATCTCACAACATATCAACACCCATACTCACCATCTCTACTTTGTCAAACCAACTTATGGGAGATCTACATCTTCGGTCATATAAGGCCTCAAAAGGAGCCATCTGAATGCTTAAATGATAACTATTATTGTACGCAAACTCTACTAAAGCCAAATGCTAGTCCCCTCTAGCTCTAAAATTAATAACACTGGCTCGAAGCATAACTTCCAATACATGAATAGTCCTCTCGAAAACTGACCATCGGTCTGATAGACAAAGGTTGAACTCAAATCCAAATGGGTACCCAAACATGCTCTAAAGCCCTCCAAAAATGCAAAGTAAATAACAAGCCTCGCTCTAACACAATGGACATCGGGACCCCATGATGTCTCACTATCTGACTAATATAGAGTTGGGCCAGCCTCTCAACTATATATTTCACTTTGACCAGAATGAAGTAGGTGGACTTGGTCAGACGATCTATCACTACCCAAATGGAGTCAAAATCCGTAACAGTAGGAGTCAAGCCAACTACAAAGTCCATGGCAATACGCTCTCACTTCCACACGGGAATAGGCATCTACTAAAACTCCCCACTTGGCCTCAAGTGCTCACACTCAGGCCATCAATAATGCTACTCAGATCATGGTACATCTTAGCTTCCCCTCGATGAATAGAGTATCTAGAACAATGAGCCTTCCTAAGTATCAATCTGGTAAAATTTCCCAACCTAGGCACACAGATATGACTCCCAATCCTCAAAACATCATGAAAATCAAGAACTACCTCTTTAGCTTCACCCTAGTCACTTTATCCTGGAATAATACACAACTTCTCATCCTCAAACTACCTCTCATGAATCTGATCCATCAAAGATGAGCAAGCCTCAATAATGGCAAGCACTCCTCCCTACTCTCAAATCTGCAACCTCACCAACCCATTGGTCAATCCTTGAACATCTCTAGCCAGCAGTCGCTTCTCAACTCAAATAGTTGCTAAGCTCCCTATGTTGGAAGCCTTTCTACTCAATCCATCGGCCACCATATTAGCCTTCCTAGAGTGATAAAGAATAGCCAATTCATAATCTTTTAGAAGCTCCATCCATCTCCTTTGTCTCAGATTTACATCCCTGTGACTAAATATATATTGTAGGCTGTGATGGTTAGTAAAAATCTCATAATAGACTTCATACAAATAGTGTGACACTATAACTTCAACACAACCACAACCACAACCATGGCCAACTCCAAAACATGGGTGGGATAGTTCTTCTAATGGGTCTTCGGTTGTCTGGAAGCATAAACAATAACCTTCCCTTTCTGTGTTAACACATCACCTACTCCCACTCCCGAAGTATCATAATAAACAGATAAATCAATACCCTCCTCGGGTAATGTCAGAATAAAAGTTGTAGTCAATAATAACTTGAGCTTTTGGAAGCTCTCTTCACACTCATCAGACCAATGAAATACCACGTTCTTCTGAATAAGACTAGTCAGTGGTGTTGCAATAGTGGAGAAAACCTAAACAAAATGATGATAATAACCATCCAAGAGCACAAAACAACGAATCTCTTTAGCATAGGTAGGCCTAGTCCAACCCCGAATGACTTCAATCTTTTCTAAATCAACTCGAATACCCTCTTTGTAAACCACATGCCCCAAGAATGCTATTGGAACTCAACCAGAACTCACACTTGGATAATTTTGCATACAACTTTCCTCCTAAGCCTGTAGAGTACAATCTTCAAATGTCTCACGTGGTCCTCCTCGATCTTGGAGTAGAACATGATATCACTGATGAACATAATCAAAAACAAGTCCAAATACGCCCGGAACACCCCATTCGTTAGCTCCATAAATGTTGCAGGGGCATTAGTCAAACCAAATGACATAACAAAAAATTCATAATAATCATACCTGGTCCGAAAGGCTATCTTAGGTATATCTGATGGTCAAATCCAAAGCTGATGATACCCGACCCCGAGTCAATCTTAGAAAATTGGATGGCTGCCTAAAGATGATAAATAAGCCATCTATGCGGGGAAGCGAATATTTGTTCCTGAAAGTAACTTTGTTCAACTGTCTATAATCAATACACATTTTCATGTTTCCATCCTTCTTCTTCACAAACAGGACTGATGCACCCCATGGTGAAACTCTAGGGCGAACAAAAGACTTACTCAGCAAATCTTGGACCTACCTTTAGCTCCTTTAACCCAGCTAGAGCCATTCGGTAGGGAGTAATAGAAATAGGCTTAGTGTCTGGCTCAAGGTCAATAGCAAAATCAATGTCCCGATCAAGAGAGACTCTTGGTAGATCAGTAGGAAATAGATTCGAAAACTCACCATCCACTAGCATAGACTTTATAATAGGTGACTCAACAGCAGTATCAAGAACAAAAACCAAATAAGACAAACACCCTCAATCAATGAACTTTTGGGGCTGAATATAAGATATCACTTTACTAGGATAAGAACCCATGTTTTGAACCAGTCCACTAAATCTTCAGTCTACCTAGCATGGCTAAGGCAACTGTCTTAGTATAACAATAAAGAATAGCACAACACGGAGAGAGCTAATCCATACCAAGAATAACATCAAAATCTATCATATCTAATATAATCAGATCTACCCAAGTCTTATAGCTCGCCGAAGTAACAAGACAGGATCGGTACACCCAATCCACTACCAAGGACTCTCCTACTGGGGTAGAAACATGAATAGGCACTAACATGGAATCACAAGGTAACTCAAAACCCAAGGAGAATTAAACAGACACATGAATAAGTAGAGCCAGGAATAACGCAGATGCAGTACGATGGCAAATCAAAACAATACTTATGATCATAGCATCAGAAGCCTCTGCCACCGGTCTATATGGAAAGGCATAGCAAAAGCCACCTCGACCTCTACTCGTAGAAGTTGACCCTTTACCACCTGAAGATGTGGAAGTATCAATTACTCCCCTAAGTACCATCCTGATGTACAGACCCTTTTGGGGTCCCCTAACTCCTCTCTCTACATCAACTCTACCTCCTTGGCGGCATTAACCACTTACTGTAAAGAAGATCAATCTCTAGATACCTAGAAAATAGACTGTCCAAAAGGAAAAAAACTAGCCCTCTCACAAACTAGTGAACTCTCTTTGGCTTGGTTAGAAGTATAGCTATAGCATAACAAACCAACTGGCGAAACCTAATCTCATGCTATGAAACAGTCATAGTGCCCTATCTCAAACTATTGAATCTCAATTGACTCTCCATGCAAAAGTTCCAAGGTAGAAATCAATCATAAAATGCATAAAAAAATGTCTCCTAAGTTATCCGAGGAGCCCTAACTGAGAAGGATCTTGTATAAGTCCTCCACTACTCCTTGGCTGGCCCACAGAGCTGGAGGGTGACATGTATCACACCATGTGTCTCTACTAGTCCCATGGCATCCAGTAACTCTATACAAGTACTTAGGAACTCATGAGCATCCTCAATCTTACCACCCTAAAACTAAGGTGGGTCCATCTTCCGGTATCTCTTAAACTTTCGCTGCTCATCATCAGTAAAGGCAGCAACAAGTGGAATCTCAATAATTGGAGCTAATAGTGGATGCTCAATATCGAAGTGGGCCTCTTCACGAGGGTGATTAGAGTGCAACAAAATGCCTGAACCTGGGCCTCGGGGCTTGTTGTTGATCTGGGGGCTGAATCCCAACTCGAGTCTGTGACGCACCACAAGTGTCAACTAGGCCACATGTCTGCCCTAAAGTCTCCAACACAGTCAACACCCTCAAGAGTGTATCCTAGAGTAGTGGCGCTGCAACAAACTCATACGGAACCTGCTGTTGCGTAGGCTCCACATCTGGCTCAGGGGAGATACCTCGCTCATAATCTCTTGCCATTGCAGCCCATTGGCCTCGACCTCTAGCTCATCCTCATACACGAAACCTGCCCCTAACTAGAATCTCAATAGCAACATCAAGAGCAGCCTCCTTTCGTCTTGTAACAGTGGTAGCTCTGCTACTCGCCATTTGTCAAAGGAACACACAAACACTCAGAACTTATTCAAAACTCACGCATGAATTCATTAGAATGAAATGAAATGGAGTTTCCTAATAGTCCTCAAAGCCTCTAAAGCATAATTAAGGGACTTCTCCGCCACCGATCCTTAACATTCTACTAGACTTAGCTTGTAAACATGTAGGACCTACGAACCAGAGGCTCTGATACCAAATTATCACAACCCGAAATCCAGGTGTGATAGCACTTACCTAAACAACTAAGGCGAGTCAGCCCAAGCCCAAACCCAAACCACTTAACAATAATAACACAAAAGGAAGATAATAGTTTAATAATATAGATAAGCGGAAGAAAACAAACTACAACTACTCCAAGAAATGGTGTCACACGTACAAGTATCTATGTATAGAATACTCAGATGAAACATAAGTTATAATATCTAGTCCTCAAATAAAACCAAAACATAATAGTAGAATCTCTGAAAGTCTGTTGAAGTAACAAACAACTACCTCTTTATAGATCAAAAACTCGATCCAAAAGATAATCAAAAGCTATCAAGGTGGACCAAACTCACAACCTACAAAATGTGGCAAGGGGTGAGCACCAAACAATAGGATACTCAGCAAAATGGAACTAACCTAAAGTAATGCAAAGAAGAACACAAGTTACTCCTTAAATCCCAACTACAATCCACCGAACCACAACTCTACACTCAGAAAAGTCTCAACACAGTACAATATACATTTCAAAACAAGGACAACTATGCTCATCACTTAGCATAATATATCAAGACACAAGTATATAAGTAGATGCATCACTTACACGAAATCAGGAATATAACAAGTATACAATCTCATAAATTATATACAACTAAATAGCAATCAGATACATTATGAGATGAAGTGTATGCCATGAAGTATGAATAATGTGATGAAATGTAAAATAATCATGATACATGTCTGTTCTACTATACACATTCACCGATCAGATGTCTGCCTCAGTTGGAACCCATGGGGGCCATATATGAACCATGTATCTGTAAACATTATCGGCAAAGACCTCGGCTATTGCATACCCATCTAGAAGAGACCTCAAACCAATCAAAAAATGACCTTAGACTGATGGAATATTACCTCGGCTCAACTGGTAGATATCTCGGCCATTAATCCATAAGTTACCTTACTCAAATCTAAGTCGTAGACATCATAAGTACCAACGTAAAAATAATAATAGATATAACATGCATAATCACAATTATATCATAGTATCAATATCATACTGATCTCAATATCTCAATATCATTAATAGCTCAATATCATTAGTGTCCCAATATCACCTTAGTCTCGGTATATCAATCATTTCACAATATAGGCACCATTTTACTATCAACATCTAATGATTCACAAGTTCACATAAGTTATGAATCCATAATCGATTATAAGTAAATATATCACCACATAAATAATTACTCAATCCAAAATATCATGATCAAGACTAAGGTGTTACAACTCTATTCCGAAAGTACTCAATTTCAAACACATAGGGGCATGCAAGGGTTATTTATACTTAACGAAGGTTAGAAGTTCACTTGCCTTAAATAAAGTCTCATATCAAGTTGAAATCGTCGTCTTCTCCCTCCTACATGCTTCAAATTACCACAATCTATTCAAATACAACATCACAATCACATAATGAATCTAATGACACTAAAATCAATCAATTTGAATGAACACTGCAAAATGGTAAGAAATCTCATACTGAAAAATATAGTCGGACACTAAAAATTAATATATGAACGTGTTCCCAAGGTGATAAGGAGTTTAACAATGAAAACGATTTCACAAATGGAGCTAAAATTAGGGATAAATTAAAGATTAAAGTTGGAAAATCAAAGTCTGAGAAATCCCCAATTTACACCATTGAAATCCTAAAATTGGAAGTTAAAATTACAAATAAAAAAATGTAAATCAATGAAATATGTTACAAAATAGTTACCCAATCACCTTGCTTTGAAGTATCTCGAAAGCTCCTTTGAAAATAAATCTTGAAGGGATAAAAATGGTGGAAAATAAAATTAAAGCATCTTTAAAAAGGTTCACTATTCAGGCCCACACAATGCTCCGCAAACGTAAAGCCATATCCGTGAACGCGGAAGCCCAAATGACTTAACACTCTACGAATGCGGACAGGATTTCCGTGAATACGAAGTATGAAATGCCATCGCTCCGCAGATGCGGGCCCATCTTTCATGAATGTGGAGGTCCAGTCACATTGACCTCCACAAACACTAAAAAGATAGTGCGATCGCAGATTGTTTGTGGTAGATGCACCAGAACTGAAAATAACAGAAACATCACAGCAAAACTAAATATGAATTAAAACCTAGGGAATACGTTCAAAACCCCGCGAACGCAAACCAAACTTAAACACCTACCAGAAATGATGATCCAAACTCATCCGAACCATCAAAATTTGAATCCAGAATCTCCTTGGTCCGGAACCCGAGAAAGATCATTTAAACTATTTTCAACCTTAAAAATTTAAAATGTTCTCAAAACCTCTAAAAATCACAACTAAGGAACTTCTAGCATTACTTTTTTCACTCGGATACACTTAAACTAATGAAATTTTAATATGATCTCCCAATCCCCGAATGTTGATCAAAGTCAAATCTATGATCCAAAATGAACTAAAAATGCAATTTTGGGCATAAAATCTCCGTTCTAACTCTGAATTTAGTTCTGCAAGCTCTCCTAGACCAAATATGGCATTCTAGAACTGATGGATTGACAAAATCAAATTTTGACACCTGAAACTCAAAATTACCTCAAAACTTGAAGTTTCCAACTTTAAGCCTTTTAAAACTCTTTCTTTTGCAAAACTCTAATTTTTTATAATATTTTCAAATTTTATTTTTTAGACTTATCAAAAAATGACTCATAGGAACTTTTGGAAAGGGAAAAATGGTAACTGGATCAAAAATTCCAGAAATGACCTTCGAGGTCATTAATCTACTTTTTCAAGAATTGTTTTTGGAATGTCCATACACATGCTATCATAAATATACATCTTCCCACAAATTTTGTAATTTTCTAGATTGATAAAGTAACTTTTACATAATTTTTAGTATCCATTAATTTTCTATGCTTCCTTTATTAAGTTACAAAAATAAAATATGAAAATAAATAAAATATTTATAGAGCTTACTGTCTTAGACTTAGGCTATCACTAAGACTTTCCTGTGGCACTTGACAAATTACTCACGAATCTTTCATGATCTTATAAGCTTATGTAAGCCTACTAAATTAGATTGTTAATGGAAGACTAGATAGAAGAAGACAAGAGAGCTTTGTAAAGAAGATTTGTATATTGCTTTTGAAGGTTGCTTACAGTTTCTGGATGGTTAGCCAAGAAAATAACCCCCTCTATTTATACTACTCACTTGAGGTCAAGTGTGAATAATATTTACTATACAAGTTCTCACTATTTACAGTTTAGTCCCTACTCTAGAAAGCTCCACAAGTTTGGAGAATTCTAAGGACATTCAAGTGTTATCTACAACATTCTAGAATATTCCATAGATACTTCCAAGACTCTAGATTCTTCCCCCTTTAAGATGATCCAGCAAGTCATGATATTCTCCCCTACTTGATGTGGTGATGACTATGGTGCACTATTGTAGGAGCTCCCGCACCTTGTCTTTGAACTACCACAAGTCTTCGTACCATTCCCATGTGGCTTCTTCTAGTGATTGTCCCTTTCAGTGCACGAGGAACATAGAAGCGACAAGTTGCCCCCATTTTCACTTGGCTTGGTAGTGAATGAATCCTTCCATGTCGCAATCATATGAAGCAAGGAGTCTCATCTAATGATTGTACCTTTCAGTGTGCGAGGAACATAGAAGCGACAAGTTATCCCCATTTTCACTTGTCTTGGTAGTGAATGAATGCTTCCATGTCCCTGTCATATGAAGTGAGGACTATGATAAGCGCCTGACTTGTCTATTCGTGGCTAAGATTATCCTTATCCTTATAGTATTTGTTGAGGACGTTGGAATGGAATATAGGATAAACCTTTAGAGATGGTAGTAGCTCCAACTTATATGAGATCTTGCCTACCTCGACAAAGATCCTAACCTCATACTTCTATACCAAGTTCTAGTGCACGCCTTGTAATACCTTGAAATATCTTAGGTTAAACTTAACTAAGACCATGTCTCCAACCTTATAATATGTGTGACAACACGTGCGATCGGTAAACTTCTTCATCTTCTTCGCCACCTTGTCTAAGTATGACTTGGCAGTGTCCATCTATTCTTTAAAACCTTCGGCCATGTGATAAGCCCCCAAATTCTTGTCCTTGAATGCAGTCAATAGTGAATGAGGAGTTTGTGGATGTTGGCATGTGGCTAACTCTAACAATGTCTTCTCGACAGCCTCACTTCGCTGCCAGTTATACAAGAATTAGGCTAAATCTAGCAACCATGCCCAATCCCTCTAGTGAGAGCTCACGATGTGCCTAAGGTAGCACTCTAGCAAAGTGGTGAACCTTCTGTCTGGCCATTTGTTTGTGGATGGAAACTAGTGGATAAATGTAGCTTTGCACCAAGGATCTCAAACAATTCTCTCCAGAAGTTTCCTTTGAATAGCTGGTCTTGATCACTAATGATATGCCTTAGCAACCCCTAATTCTTTACAACATTCTTAAAGAAGAGTTACGCAGCCTCATTGGCAGTACAACTTGTTGTGGCCGGCATGAAGGTGTCATACTTAGAGAACCTATCCACCATAACTATTTTCATTCCATACCCTTTGGACTTTGGCAAATAAGTGATGAAGTCTATGGTGATGCTTTCCCACAGATACTCCGCTACTGGCAATAGCTCCAAAGGTCCTCTAAGTTGCCGCTGCTCTGTCTTGTCTTATTGTCACACAAGGCACATTTGCACGTAGCACATTATGTTATCCAATATTTGTGGTCAATAATATATTTCCTATCATGATCCAAGCGTAGGGCCTAGACGTGACACAGCGTATGGGGAACCCGAAGGAACCCCAAACAAGTCTCTTAACATATCATTACACATCCTTGGTCATTGAAACATTAGAACAACAACTAGAGATAGTAAATAGTGATAAATGGGGCCAAAGGAAAACTTCAGTACCCTAGAAACATAACAAGCCGATAGAGTATAGCATTGATACATTATAAGGTTCCAACAACATCTCTACTACATAGATAGGAGCGGGGGCCAAGACAATCTCTGGGCGCACCCTCATAGTCATACTTTTCTAACATAGGAAGAGTAAATACATAGCATAAATCAAGAGACATATGTCCTCGGAGTTGAGGACTCACTAACTTGCTTTGAGAGAGATTGTACTAGCGACGAGGAGGAGGAGGATGATTAAGTAGAGCTCCGGTTCCTATATGGCAACATCATTTAGGCATAAAGTATGTGTTAGTATGTTTGAATGTACTAAGTATGTAGGATGCAATGCAATAAGGGATAGGCAACATAGGCAAAATGCAATATCATAAGTAATAGATAACATAATAACAATATGACATATATGAATGATACTTGAACTAAAACATACTTATACAGAACTTAATACATGTGAAGAAAGAGACCATCATTATAGACCAAGAAACTTAGTACTTGAAATACAAGGTAGACCACCCCTTAGAAGTGATTGAGGAATCAACCCCTCAATTGGCTGATCGACGTGACCACTCTCCATCGGAAGTGATTGAGGAATCGACCCCTCAATTGGTTGATGGATTACTACCCCTATCAAAGGCGATTGAGGTATCAACTCCTCAATTAGTTGATATACATGACCACCCTCCATCGAAAGTGATTGAGGTATCAACTCCTCAATTGGTTGATGACATACTATCCCCATCCGAGGTAATTGAGGTATCCATCCCTCAATTGGTTATGGTCATCTCACAACACTATAGATGCATTGTATGAAATCAGCACATATATACCATACTTTCATCATCATAAAGTCACTTAGCTCATATGACATACATTAGACTTTCACAAGTCAAGAAACCTTAATTGGACATTTTATCAAATATTTGGAAGGTGTGTAATGCTAGTATAAAACCATGCAATTCAAGAGTGAAATTATTCAAGAAAAATCAATGTAAAATGACCCACCAACACTTGGTAATACCCTTATTCAATATACATTAAAACCCTTCATCAAATCTTAAAAGAGATCATAGATCCATAGCCCAAAACATGCTTAAACGATCACACTTTTACAAAACCCCAACATAGTTCATTGTCAAATTCATAGTAAGTAAGACCCATAAGTAAATCAACTTATAAATATGAAGTTAATGTATAAAGGAAGCTTGAGTACCATGGGTGAAAGGATCCAATGGTTGAAACCCACATACCTTAGCTTTGAGTTTCTTGAAATTGGGTAGTGAAAGACTTAAAGCTTGGAAGTGGGTTATGGGTCTCTCTGTAAAATAGACCTAAAAACCTATTTATAATAATTAAAATATAAATAAAAAATATAATAGGAAAATTGGATTCGGCAGCTTCTACGGATTGGGTTACGGGTCGTAAAAAAATCCATTGCCTATACCTGGGTTTCGTATTCTGTATTCTTCAAAAACTGGCTTCCCATCTACGAGACCTTCCTACGGGTCATCTTCAGACTTACGGGTCGTATAAGGTTTCGTCTGACAACTCTTCAGAAACTCTTCAAACTCTGATCCTTTAGTCACGTAACCAATCCAAGACTCGTGAAAACTTCTAGGGCTTATTTGATAGTTCATGGATGAAACATTTCAAACTAGGCCCTTCACTGGATCTCACCTACAAAACCCATCTATAGCTCATGGGAATATCCACGGCCCGTAGAGAGTCTTGTAAGTCTTAAAAAACATACATTTTACAGATTTTCCCCCAAAATCATATCAAATCCTGTAACCCTAAAGAGTAAACATAAAAACACATCAACCTACTAACATCACTTTAAGAACATATAAAACTCCAAGTTTTAAGCATTAAAAGTGTTGTATTTTGATAGCACATGAATCGACGGTAAGTAAGAGTTCATTTTCTATCCAGAAGCATCTTGTGTTTTTTTGAAAGCCCATCTCCATGAGTTTCCTTACTTTCGCATCATGTTGTAGGACATCCTTGGTAGCATATCAAATGTCAAAGTGGGTTGTAGTGATGGCATCTAGCTCAAACTTTCTACTAAATACATCATCTACAACATTGCCTTTGTCTGGCTTATACTCGGAAAGGAAATCCTGCCACCTAGCCTATTTTGGGGTAAGCTTCTTTTACGACTGAAAGTAGCCAGTGGCCAAATTGTCAGGCTTGACCACAAACTTGGAACCAAATAAATAATGTCTCCACGTGTGCAGGTGATGTACGATAGTTGTCATCTCCTTCTCTTATATTGAATACCACCATTTCATTTCATTCAAATTGCAGCTATCAAATGCAATTGGGTGTCTATCCCGCATCAGCACACCCCCAATGGCAAAGTCTGAGGCATTATGCACCTCAAATATCTTTGAAAAGTCTAGTAGTTCTAGTTATGACCATAAAAAATGCCCAAAAACGTGCCTCGAAAAGCTCAGAATTTTAATTTTTATATATCTCAAAATCCGCTCATTATTTTAAAAATTCAACTTCAAATTCTTGTTCAAAGGGTCCAAATTAGAGGAGGAAGGGTCTAACCCCAATAGAAGAGCAAAGATTTAGTAATTACGAAATTTCAAGAACGTAAATTCCAGTGGGGTTCTCATGTCACCTCCGCAACGCACCCTTGTGTTATTTTGGACACTGTTTTTCAACTTTGGTCCAAGACTTTAAGTCTTGGGCCTAAAAGTTCACATACGTGTTTTTACCTATACTTAGTCATATTTCACCCTAATATCACCCTAAACATTTTCCAATACTCACTCCAACACTTAGCCATATTTTTCACTCCAAAATTCAAGTCACAAACCCTCAGCACAGGCTAAGGTTTTCCTTCAAGGTTCTTCTTCAAGCTTCAAGTCACTATCTCATATCTTCACCAAGTTCATCTCCAAGCTAAGTTGTATAGGTTTCTTTCATGGGTTCCATTCACCCATGATACCCAAGCCTACTTTTCTTCAAATTACATGATTTAAAGTTGATTTACAAATGGGTCTTGATTATTATGAAATTCACTGCACACAATGTTAAATCTATGAGAAGTTGTGACTGTTTTACTATGTTTAGAGCTATAAATCTTTGATCTATTATAAGATTTTATGAGGGGTTTTGATGTATATGTTTTGAGAGTGTTGCAACATGTTGATTGATGGTTTTACTATGGGTTTTCTCGCATAATTTCATCTCTAAATTGTATGGTTTTATACTACCATTTCACATCGTCTATGTATTTGATAAAATATCCGGATGTGATTTCTTGAGTAGTTGAAGGTCCAAAGCATGAGATATGATATGAATGACTATATGAGGATGAAATGAGCTTATGTATATGATATACTCTATATAAAGTATTGTATTAGCCCATACCTGATCTGAGGGGATAAGAGCCCGGGTAACCATGTTGGGGGCTTATACTCATCAACCATGCGAGGGGTTTATACTTCATCACCGTTTGGTAACATATGATTACCATCAAGCACTTGAGGGTTTTATACCACACAACCACCAAGGGGTTTATACCTTGAATAGTTATCTTGGTCTCTTCTACACATATTATATCCTATATGAGCATGTTTTACTTAAGCATTAATCATATATGTCATATTATATATTATGTCTATTGCTTAATATTATTCATTTTGATTATGATGCCTATCTATTGTTGCATTGCATCCTACATACTTGGTACATTCAAACGTACTAACGCATACTCTATGCTTACATGATATCACTATGTAGGAATCGGTGCCCAAGTTGATCATCCTCCTCCACATGGCTAGTTCGGTGCTATTCAAGCTAGTTGGTGAGTCCTCCACTTCGAGGACCTAGTTTATGTTTCTTCTATTATGTATTGAGACATTCATCGTTATTTTTCATTTTGACTATGAGGGTAAGCCCAGTTACTTTTCTTGGACCCCGCTCTTATCTATGTATTAGAGGTGTTTGTTGGATATGTTAAGTATCTATGATATGAGTTTAACTCTTGTATTTTGACCATGATATTGTGTAATCTTTTCCCTTAGCCCTGTTTTCCCTATTCTTTTATCTTTGATGCTTGAATTATTGCTTCCGCCACCAAGGATGTGTAATGATTCTTTGTGAAGCTTGCTTGGGGTCCCTTTTAGGTTCCCCTTGCGTCGTGTTACGTCTAGGCCCTAGGCTTTGATTGTGACAAGCTTGGTATCAAAGCACTAGGTTGATAGGTCCTCGGAGTCCAACACACCATGTCGATTAGAGTCCTATTCATTATTATGAAGCACACCATGACTTTGAATAGGAGGCAATGATACGTTTTAGGAAATATTTCCCTTCTTCATATTCTATGTCATTCCATAGAGTTGTAGAGAGTTTTTCCCTCCTAACAATTGTTCTTTGCTATGCTAGATCATGGCAAATACTCGAGGACGAAGGGCTCAAACTCCCGAGGAGAAACCTACAAATGGTGAACTCTCAGATGCTCTTACTATGCTTTTTCAAGTGGTGGCCAACCAAGTCAATCAAGGGACCCAAGCCCCTCATGCTACAATCCCGAGAGGTAGGGTAAGAGACTTTATGAGGATGAATCCTCTGGTATTTTATGGGTCAAAGGTGGATGAAGATCCACAAGACTTCATTGATGAGGTCTACAAAATCTTGAATATCACGGGTGTTGGGCCGAATGAAAAGGCAGAGTTGGTGGCATACCATTTCAAAGGGGTAGCTCAATATAGTATGATCAATTGAAAGGTGAAAAGGGGGTTGGTAATGTGGTGCTTTGGGAGGAGTTTAAATTGGCTTTTTTTGATCGATTTTTCCTTCTTGAGCTTAGGGAAGCAAAGTTGGTAGAGTTTATGAACTTGAAACAACGTTCTATGAGAGTGAGGGAGTATGCGCTCAAGTTTAATGAACTTTCAAAGTATGCTCCTCATTTGTTGGTTGATCCTAGATCTAGGATGAATAAGTTCATGATGGGGGTCTCTCACTTAGGAAGTGAAGAATGTCGGTCCACTATGCTAATTAGTGACATGGACTTGTCTCGGTTGATGACCTATGTCGAGCAAATGGAGAAGGAGAAATTGAGAAAGAGAAGGGGTCATGAGGCCAAGAGGGCCCGATTTGAGGGTAAATTCCAAAAGGGTGCTGAATTTTGTTAAGGCTATGGGGCCTCTTCATGCTGCTAATAGGGGGTTTGCCAATGACTTCCCTAGGCCTCTAGGTCTTGGTGGGGTTGCTCCTATTGATGTGTTCCCTAAATGTGGAAGGAGCCATGAAGGCCCATGTTTGAAGGGTTCGAATGCATGTTATGAATGGTGGGAGCTTGGTCAAAAGAAGGTAGATTGTCCAAGAAACTGTGGCAAGGTCCAGGGAGCTAATGCAGTCCCATTGGGAAGAGGTGGTCCTCAAGATGGTGCCCTAAGGCACAATTGATATTATGCTCTACATGGAAGGCAAAGGGTTGGTGAGATCCCTGATGTTGTTATCGGTATGTTGAAAATCTTTGACTTTGATGTGTATGCTTTAATTTATCAAGGTGCCACTCTTTCCTTTGTTACCCCTCTTGTTTCTAAAAAGTTCCATGTTTTCCCCGAGTTGTTGCATGAGTCATATGAAATGTCTACTCCTATTGGTGTCTCTAATGTTGCTAGGAAAGCTTATAATAGTTGTCATATTTGCATTTTGCATAAGTTGTTACATTGTGATCTTGTTGAATTAGACATAGTAGATCTTGATGTCATACTTGAGATGGATTGGTTCCATGCCTAATAAGCTCCTATTGATTGTAAAACCCATAGGGCCAAGTTTTAATTTTCTAATGAACCCGTCCTTGAGTGGGAAAGTCAAGATGTGTTGGTGAAGGGTAGATTTATTTTAGACATTAAAACCCATAAGTTAATTTCTTGGGGGTGTTTGTATCATCTTGTGAGGGTTAAGGATATGTAGTTTCAAAGTCCCTTCCATTGATTTGGTCCCTATTATAAACAAGTTTCTGGATGTCTTCCCAAATGACCTTCCCGGTGCCCCTCCCAAGAGGGAGATAGATTTTAGCATATTTCTCCTTCTCGATACTCACCCTATCTCCATTCCCCCTTACTGTATGGCCCCAGCGGAGTTGAGGGAGTTAAAGAAACAATTAAAAGATTTGCTGGAGGAGGGATTTATTAGGCTTAGTCAATCACCTTGGGGTGCTCCGGTGTTGTTTGTGAAAAAGAAGGATGGGTCACTTAGAATGTGCATTGACTACCGACAACTTAATCACTATAAAGAATAGATATCCTCTTCCAAGGAATGATGACTTGTTTGACCAATTGCAAGGGTATAGCTTCTTCTCTAAGATTGATTTTCGGTCCGGGTATCATCAAGTAAGGGTAAGGGAGTGTGACATTCCCAAGATGGCCTTCTGGACTAGATATGGGCATTATGAGTTTGTGATGATGTCTTTTGGGTTAACCAATGCATCAACCATCTTCATGGACCTAATGAATAGGGTCTTCAGACCTTACCTTAACTCCTTTATTGTGGTCTTCATTGATGATATATTGAACTATTCACATAGTAGGGAGGAGTATATGGGTCATTTGAGGGTGGTATTGCAAAGATTGAGGGAGGAAAAATTGTATGCTAAATATGACAAGTGTGAATTTTGGTTGAAAGAGTTTGCATTCTGTGGTCATGTGGTGTCAGGGAATGGTATAAAATTTGATCCTAATAAAATTGATGTAATTAGAAATTAGCCTAGACCATTGACCCCGTCGGATATTAGGAGCTTCTTGGGCCTTCCAGATTACTATAGACGATTTGTGAATGGGTTCTCCTCTATTGCTTCCCCTATGACCAGATTGACCCTAAAAAAGGTTAAGTTTGTGTGGACCGATGATATTAGAGAAGCTTCTATACATTGAAGGATAGCTTGTTTTCGCTCCTATATTGCCATTACCCGATGGGCTTGAGGGTTTTGTTATGTATTGCGATGCATCTAGAGTTGGTTTGCGTTGTGTGCTAATGCAAAATGGTAAGGTCATAGATTATGCTTCTAGACAACTCAAGGTGCATGAAAGAAACTAACCTACCCATGAACTAGAGTTAGTCACCGTGGTATTTGCATTAAAGGTTTGGCGTCATTACTTGTACGGGATGCATGTGCATGTCTTCACCAATCATAAAAGCCTCCAATATGTATTCACTCAGAAAGATCTTAATTTGAGGCAAAGAAGGTGGCTAAAACTTCTCAAAGATTATGACATAAGTATGCACTATCATCCGGGTAAGGCAAATGTGGTGGCGGATGCTTTAAGTCAGGTGTCCATGGGTAGCCTAGCTCAAGTTGATGGTAGTGGTAGGGAAATGGCTAGGAAGGTGCATAGATTGGGAGTTAGGTTGGAAGAGGTTGGTGATGATGGTGTTGGGGTTATTCATGGGTCTAAATCTTCTTAGGTTGATGAGGTGATAGAAAAAAAAGATCTTGAATCTTCCTTTCTTGAATTGAAGGCCTTGGTGAAAGAGGGCAAAGCAGAGGTTTTCTCCCAAGGGGGAGATGATGCCCTTAGGTACCAAGGTAGGTTGTGTGTGCCTTGCGTTGATGGTTAGAGGGAGAAGATCCTTGATGAGGCCCACAATTCTTCTTATTCTATTCAGTCCGATTCCACCAAATTGTATAGAGACTTGAGAGATTTATTAATGGGAAGGCATAAAGAGGGACATAGCCAAATTCGTTTCTGATTGCCATAGTTGTCAACAAGTTAAATCCGAATATCAAAGGTCCAGTGGCCTAACCCAATACATAGAGATTCCTAGTTGGAAGTGGCAGGTGATTATTATGGATTTCATGGTCGGGTTTCCCAAGACTAGAAAAGGTTTTGATTCCATATGGGTGGTGGTTGATAGGATGACAAAATCGGCTCACTTTCTAACAGATAACACCATATATGGGGCTAAAGAGTAGGCAAGGTTGTACATCCATGAGATAGTAAGGTTTCATGGGGTTCCTTTGTCCATCATATCAGATCATTGTTTACAATTCACTTCACACTTTTGGAAGTCCTTCCAAAGGGGTCTTTGTCCAAAAGTTCACATTAGTACAACCTTTCACCCCCAAACGGATGGCCAAGCCAAAAGAACCATTCAAAACCTTGAGTATATGCTAAGGGCTTGTGTATTAGAGTTAAGGGGTATTTGGGATGACCATCTTCCTTTGATTGAGTTTGCCTACAACAATAGCTATCACTCTAGTATCAGTATGGCTCCTTTTCAGGCTCATTATGGGATACATTGTAGATCACCAGTTGGTTGGTTTGAGGTTGGAGAGGTGGCTTTATTGGGACCGGATCTAGTTATGGAGGCTCTTAAGAAGGTTAAGATGATTAGGGAATAGTTAAGGACCTCCCAAAGTCATCAAAAATCTTATGCCGATGTAAGAAGGAAAGACCTAGAATTCCAAGTGGGTGATTAGGTCTATTTGAAGGTTTCTCCAATGACAGGTACAGTCTATTTTGGTAAAAAGGGGAAGTTGAGTCCAAGGTATGTTGGTCCTTATGAGGTGATAGAGAGGGTTGGCAAAGTAGCTTATGAGTCAAAGTTGCCTAGAGAAATGAATTTGGTTCACCCGGTGTTCCATGTCTTTATATTGAGAAAATGTATTAGTGATCCTAATGCCATTGTGCCTCTTAATGTTATCGGTGTTGTTGAGGATAACTTGACTTATGGGGATGTTCCGGTTCAGATCTTGGATAGGTAAGTAAAGAGACTGAGATATAAAGAGGTGGCATCCGTTAAGGTCCTTTGGAGGAACCAACAAGTTGAAAGTACTGCATGGGAGGCCGAAGCGGACATACAAAAGTGGTATCCTTATCTTTTAAAGTGGTATCCTTATCTTTTCAACTCTACTTAAGCCTAAGGTACTAATTCTAAGTCCCATATATGATTTCAAATCTCATATTTCAGCCCCTACGTTATTCATATGCATCCATGTTTAAGTTGGTATACTTATGATGATTTTACACTTATGTTGAGAATTTGAAAATGGTGTTTTACATATTATGTTGCACTCTTGTTGGGGTTGATTTTTTGATGATCACTCTTGTCTTTTACATCTCTTTTACATTGGCGGGCGAATGTTCCCAAGGGGGAGATATTGTAACGACCCCAAAAAGTGCCCAAAAACATGTCTCAGAATGCCCGGAATTTTACTCTTCATATATCTCAAAATCTGTTCATTATTTCAAAAAATCGACTTCGGATTCTTGTTTAGGGGTCCAAATTAGGGGGGAGAGGGTCTAACCTCTATCTAATAGCAAAGATTTAGCAATTACAAAATTTCAAGAATGCAAATTCCAGTGGGGTTTTCGCATCCCCTCCGCGACGTGCCCCTTTGTTATTTTGGACACTGTTTTTCAGCTTTGGACCAAGACTTTAAGTTTTGGGCCTAAAAGTTCTCATACGTGTTTTTACCTATACTTAGTCATATTTTACCCTCGTATCATCGTAAACATTTCCTAATACTCACTCCAACACAACAATAATTTCACTCCCAAATTCAAGTCCCAAACTCTCATCCCAAGCTAAGGTTTTCCTTCAAGGTTCTTCTTCAAGCTTTAAGTCTATATCTCATATCTTCACAATGTTCATCTCCAAGCTAAGTTATATGGGTTTGTTTCATGGGTTCCTTTCACCCATGATACCTAAGTATCCTTTTACTCAAATTGCATGACTTAAAGTTGATTTACAAATGGGCCTTGATTATTATGAAATTCACTGCACACTATGTTAAATCTATGAGAAGCTGTAACTATTTTGCTATGTTTTGAGCTATAAATCTTGGATCTATTATAAGATTAAATGAGGGCTTTTGATGTATATGCCTTGAAGGTATTGCAAGGTGTTGGTTGATGGTTTTACAATAGATTTTCTTGCATCATTTCATCTCTAAATTGCATGGTTTTATACTACCATTTCACACCCTCTAAGTATTTGATAAAATGTCCGAATGTGGTTTTACTGAGTAGTTGAAGGTCCAAAGCATGAGATATAATGTGAATGACTATATGATGACGAAATGAGCTTATGTATATGATATAAACTATATAAAATGTTGCATTGGACCATACCCGATCCAGGGGGACAAGAGCCCGGGTAACCATGTTGGGGGTTTATACTCATCAATCATGCGAGGGGTTTATACTTCGTCACCGTGTTGATAAGGTGTGATTATTATCAGCCATGTGAGGGGTTTATACCACACATCAACCAAGGGATTTATACCTTGAATAGCTATCTTGGTCTCTTCTACACGTATGATATCCTATACGAGCATGAATTACTTAAGCATTGAACATACATGTAAAATTGTATATTATGCCTATTGCTCAATACTGTACATCTTGATTATGATGTCTTTGTATCGTTACGTCGAATCCTACATACTTAGTACATTAAAATATACTAATACATATTTATGCCTACATGTTTTCACCATGTACGAACTGGTGCCTAAATTGATCATCCTTATCCACGTGGCTAGTTCGGTGCTATTCAAGCTAGTTTGTTAGTCCTCCACTTTGGGGACCTAGTCTATGTTTCTTCTATTATGTATTGATACACTCATTTTTATTGTTCATTTTGACTATGAGGGTGAGCCCGATTATTTTGCGTTGGTCGCAGCTCTTATCTATGTATTAGAGCTGTTTGTTGGACATGTTAAGTATCTATGATATGAGTTTGACTTTTGTCTTTTGACCATGATATTGTGCAAGTTTTTCCTTATCCCCTTTTTCCCCATTCTTTTATCTCTAATGCTTGATTTATTGCTTCGGTGACTAAGGATGTGTAATGATGCTTTACAAGGCTTGCTTGGGATCCCTTCGGGTTCCCTTGCGCTGTGTCACGTCTAGGCCCTAGGTTTGGGTCGTGACATCTAGGACCAATTCCTCTGAGCGGAAACCTTAAGATCCTAAAATGCTTTTTTGTACTCATTACTCCAAATCCATGTCTTTTTCTTTTGCAACAGTCAGTTAATGGATTGGCTTTGCCATAGTAGCCACCTATGAATCGACGGTAATAGTTAGCGAGCCCAAGGAAGGATCTAAGCGTTGTCACAACAGTGGGTGTCTCCCATTCCTTGGTAGCCCACACCTTGGCCTCGTCTATTTACAGTTGGCCTTGACTTAGATATGCCCCAAGAAGTGCATCTCATGCCAGTGGGAGGGGCGGATCAACGTAATCGGAGGCCTAAATCAAAATTTTAGTTAGAGTCCTGAAATATAAACTAATGTCATATGTATTTATTTAATTTTCTAACAATTTAGATGCATATTAATACTTATTTAATACTTTTTAACAACTGACTTCTTCTAACACCTTTTTCTTAATTATTAGTTTTAGGTAAGATCTTCTCAATTTAATGTTGAAAAACATCTTTTCTCTAAGTTATTATATGAATTGCTAACATAATTCAATGAGTAATGCATTGACAAACATTAATTAAATATAAGAGTTAGAACCATAAAATCTAATTGAAGAAGTTGATGACTTGGCTTACTGCATCATTTTGGGTAAGGTCGGAATAGGTTTGGAGTCATCCACGTCAAAAGGTGGCGAAGGGAAGTAATGCT
>JAABOM020113986.1:0-23698 GCA_011800125.2 Solanum clarkiae | reverse complement strand
TATATATATTCTAGTGAGATAACGACCTAGCACCGATGTTTTGGATGCCGGCATTGGACTATCCCTAAGGGTCTATACTCCTTTCTGTGAACTATGTTCTAGCATAGGAATGGTAGTCATCTCCGAAATGATTGGATCATGAGGTATGGCTATTCATTTATGATATGATATGATATGTTTTTATAAGAAAATTCTTTCAAAATGACCGGATTGTAAGGAAGGTGACCACCACATACGAAATGATCGAGTCGTAAGGTGTGATGTAGATTTCCTTTGGCAGGTATTCTTCTCTCACTCGATAAGAGGTCAACATCGGGCAAATTCATATAATAGCTCGTATAAGTTTGACATGGAGGTATGGCTACATGCCCACTGTATGTATGAACATCATTTGCACTTCATGAATCGTGAATTTCATAGCATCTTGCTATGTTGCATTCTTTGCTATATATCTCTTTCCATATTGTGTGTCCTTGCCATCTAATATCGTATGCAGGTTTTGATAAGTTACAAATATTGCACCCCACATACTTAGTATATTCAAATGTACTAATGCATACTTTTACCTACATGGTCTCATCGTGGAGGGAACGGAAATTACTTTCATCCATCGTTGAATGCTAGATCGGTACTGAGACATTTATATGGCAAGTCCAATCCTCCACGGGCAAGCCACCATTCCTCTACCTTATGTTGCTTTTCCTTATGTTATCTTTACTATGAGGGTGACCCGGGGATATGTCTTGGCCTCCATCCCATCTCATGATTACAGGGAATGTTGGACATCTTGTAGACTCTTGTATGGATATGTGCTATGCATTGTATTTGGATTTTATGATTATGGTTATCTATTGGATATGACTATTATTGATTGACTATGAGAATTATGATAAGTATGTATGTTTTGATGTGGAAGTGTGAAAGATCTAAGTCAAAATTACCCCCATAGAATAAGTCATACTTACTCGTCCCTTAGTCTTTATATGCTTTGTATTATGTGAATCCATGTTAATCACTTTCCCTATGATATCACCATAGCATGAGTCCAACTTTTCCTATGGCATCCCTCGTGGTAGGATGCCACTTATGTACGCTCTAAGCTTACCTAACACTTAATAACATTCAAAGAGTTTAACATGTGACATATCAATTATATTTAAGTAATTAATTCAAAATAGTAAAGGTATAGAATTTTGTTCTAAAGGTGGATTAGTTGATTTATAGCTTAAGTTATTGGTATACTTACTTTGTAACTAATTTAAACTACTATCTTACAAGATATTTATACATTGCCCATACTGTTATAACACGTTGAAATACCAATGTTAAAATATAAGGACATGAAATTTACTAGTTTCTATTTAATACAATCATTATAACATAACTGGTATTTTAATATAGAAAAGCTCACTGACTCAAATTTAACTAAAAAAGTCAAAACTTAAAGTTACAAACCGTGGTTCCATAATTTACACTAGCCTTTCAAATTTATACATACATATGCAATTGGAGAATCATGTACATGTCACAAAACTATCTTCTGCACAGCTCCAAAAATATATCTTCAATGGCCATCCTTAAGCATCATCTCGGGTACTCCCTACGATAGAAAAAACTATTGCTAAGCATGAAGCTTAGTGGTGTACAAGCTAAAAGCTGAGAACCTTAAATCCCTCTATCTTACCGTGTTAAGTCAAAGGGAAACACAATTGCAATAGTAAATAGACCAAGTGAACAAATGCACTAATAGAATCCAGTAGGATATTTAAAGATCTAAGTATCAAGGGTTCCTGGAACTATTTTAACAAGACATTCAGATGACAAGTTTCATCTAGTATGTAAGTCATGCCATCACACTAAAGATAATCAAGTATCAAGAAGGACCGAAGCCCTGTATCAAGAAGGGTGAAAACCCAATCATCAAGAGAGCCAAGAACCATATTAAGAGTGACATTCTAGCTCGTACACACTTAGGAAGAACCAAGAATTAACAATCAAGATGGCAATTGATCTGAACAAGAGGCATGCCAATGGTGACAAAGTCACAGCCAAAAGAAGGAAAAAGTACACAAGGATGTCAAGTGATCAGGAAATTCGTACAAATGGGCAAATTAAACAAGTTACTTACAATTTCCAAAATATATCAACTCAACAAGATAAAATCACAAGAACATAGTTGAGATAGCACGATAACATTCAAATGCACTAGTCGGTAACAAAGTAAGAAGAACAAGTTTTTACACGAACTTGAACCTTTTAGCATGCATCCGACCCTATTGATTTCAGGTCGTCGATCAATACGACATTTGTTTCTTCAATCAATTTCCTTAAGATTGTACAAGAGTGTGAGCAACTTAATATTCATCTACATTCTCATTTAACATTCAACACTTTTAATAGGTAGCAACTAATAAGAGAAGTGCTAAAACTGAATCTTACTTTTACAAATCAGGCTCTTCCTTGTAGTTTTACTGCCTTGCAACTCAACTAGATTTCGGATTGGTAAATGGACAAACTATGATTTCCAGTCTACATGAAAACTATAGGTATATGAATATATCTTGCAAACGATCAGGAATCCCTTCAAAACACCCTTTGTACAAGTATTTATAATTGAAACACTAACAACACACCCGCAGGGATTTCTATATCAAAACTCTGGACAGAACTTGTCCTAAATTGAGTCCATTGTTTTGAATCCAAAATTATAAAATTAGGTCCCAACATAAACATAAGAGTTGTAGATACATGTATTTGGGTTGGAAATAACTAATAATAATCACAAATTACAGCTCACACATCAAGATATTATTAAAATACTAACAGCAATGCATAGAAGGCTTCTAAAATAAAAAACTGGCCAGAACTTTCACTGTGTTTCATGCCTTCTTTTAATACCATACAAGCAGATTTACATTTTTCCATAAACATAAAATTTGTAGATATATGAGTTTGATTTACAAAACATATTTGGAAACTAAAAAGAAAGCTATATACAATGAGATATTTCATAATTACTACACATTATTCCATCTAAAGATAGAATTCAGTCACTTACCAAATGATAGAGGATTTCTTAATTATGCTCCAATATACTGATGTTTTTTCATGTGTATTTGTGAAATATAAGGATAGGAGAGAGTTTATGAGGTCTTATGAGGAAAATAAACTGACTTACTTTGAGGAAAACATATTTTATATGAAAAGCATCTTAAAAGAAAAAAAGGTCCAATAAGGTGGCTGCCCTACTTTGCTCTTTTTCCTTCCTTATTTATTTTTTCACACATAATAATTAATACTAAGGATTGTTTAATATCTGTAATTGCTTAAAAGTAAATAAAAATTTCACTAAAATGAACCCCTCCCTCATTCCTTTCTACAATTCAAGAAAATCGATTTCTCTAACAACACAAACTCAAGTCAAAAATTTGTGAAGTAGGGTTTGACTTCATCATGGAGAGAATACCTTTTTAAAAGTATCTACATCATTTAAAAATAAGGGCTTTACAACTCTCTTCCCTTTAAAAAATTTTTTCTCGAAATTTACCTTGTGCTAGTCTGAAAATAAGTGCGGATATTGGGTTCTCATATCTTCTTTGTTGTCCTACGTGCCTTCATCTCTCGAATGGTTACTCCAAATTACCTTTACTAAGGAATTTTTCTTGTTTATAAGTCCTTCTATTTCCCGATCTTGAATATGGATAGGTTTCTCATCATACGTCAAGTCCTAATTAACCTCAATAGATTCAACTGGTAGGATATGAGAGAGGTCGGAATGATATCTTCTAAGCATTGACATCTGGAAGACCATGGATCTTGTCTAATTTAGGTAGTAATGCCAATTTATATGCAACTGGTTCCATTCTTTCAAGTACCTCATAGGGTTCAATAAATCGGGGGCTGAGTTTTCCCTTTTTACCAAATCTCATAATCTTCTTCCATGGAGATACTTTTAAGAATACCTTATCACCAACTTGATACTCGATATCACGACTTTTAAGATCAGCATATGATTTTTTCCTATCCGAAGTGATCTTTAGATGATCCTTAATCATCTTTACCTTGTTTTATGTTTTCTGCACAATTTCAAGACCAATAGGTTTTCTTTCACCAGCATCACTTTAACAAAGAGGAGACCGACATTTTCTTCCATTAAGGTTTTATAAGGAGGCATTCCAATACTTGATTGGTAGCTATTATTATTATCAAATTCTTCTAGAGCGAAATGTTTGTCCCAACTTCCCTCAAACTCCATGATACATGCTCGAAAAATATCTTACGAAATTTGTATTATTCTTTCTGATCGACCATCTGTCTGAGGGTGAAATGAGGTGCTGAAATTTAACTTGGTACCCAAGGCCTTTTTCAAGCTAGACCAAAATCTATATGTTAAGCTAGGGTCTCTGTAGTAGACAATAGAGATAGGGATTCCTTATGGACTTACAATCTCATTAATGTATAGTTTTGCTAACGTCTCAAGTGAATAATTCATCCTAATTGCTAAGAAGTGAGCACTGTTCATTAATCTATCCACTATTTCCGTATTGTATCATGGTTCTTTTGAGTGCGAGGAAGTCCAGAAACAAAATCTATTGTTATTCTCTCCCATTTCCATTTTTGCATCAAAAAGGGTTGGAGTAACCCAACTGGAACTTGATGTTTTGCTTTTACTTGTTGACAAATCAAACATTTTGAAATGTACTCTGCAATATCTTTCTTCATACCATTCCACCAATTGTGGTCCTTAAGGGTCCAATACATTTTCGTACCTCCAAGGTACATGGAATATGAAGAAGTGTGTGCTTCCTTCAAGATATCTTCTTTCAATCTCTCATCATTAAGGACACACAACCTATTGTGATAAGATAAGATAAAAGACCATCCTTTGATAATGAAAAATCATGTTTTTATCCATCTTGAACCTTTTTGGTTAGCTTCCTGAGTTTCTCATCTAACTTTTGTGCTTCTCTAACTTGCTCAAGCAATATTGGTTTAACTTGTAATTGGGAAATAATCGAGCCAGATGGATGAAGTGCAATAAGAGCATTTGTTGCTCTTAACTCGACAAACATAGGCAGTGGACCCAAGGATAAGCTTGCAAAGGACTTGCGACTTAAGGCATCTATAACCACATTGGTTTTTCCTAGATGGTAATCGATCGTGCAATCATAATCCTTAATGAGCTCAAGCCATCAACTTTGCCTTAATTTCAGCTCCTTTCGTGTAACCAAGTATTTAAGCTTTTGTGATCTATGAATATGTAACATTTTTCTCCATATAGATAATGTCTCCATATATTTTAAGGTAAATACTATAGCAATAAGTTCCAGATCATGAGTAGGATAATTTAGTTCATGTGGTTTTAATTTCTGAGAGGCATAAGAAATAACTTTCCCTTCTTACATCAGAACACACCCTAGCCTGAAATGAGATGCATCACTATATATCACATACTCCTTTCCCTCTATTGGCAGAGTAAGTACAGAAGCTTGTGTCAACAAGGATTTAAGAGTTTCAAAACTCTCTTGGCATTTGTCTCTCCTGATGAATTTTTCCTCTTTCTTCAAGAGATGGTCAAAGGGGAGGCTATAATGGGGAAGCCTTTCACAAACCTCCTATAGTATCCCGCTATGCCTAGAAAGCTTCTTACTTCTGTTAGACTTTTGGAAGGCTTCCATTCAACAATTGCTTGAATTTTACTAGGATCCACCCTTAAGCCTTTGGCTGACATGAATTACCCCAAAAAGGTTACTTCATTTAGCCAAAATTAACACTTGTAAAGTTTTGCATAAAGTTCTTTCTCTTTTAAAATTTTGCAAAACAATTTGGAGATGCTTATCATGATCGTCACTAAGCATGGAATACATAAAATATCATCCATAAAAACTACCACAAATTGATCTAGATATGGCTTGAATACTCGATTCATTAGATCCATGAATATTGCGGGAGCATTAATCAATCTGAATGGCATCACCAAAAATTCATTACCATACCAAGTTCAAAAGCAGTTTTAGGAATATCTTTCTCTCTAAAGCGTAGTTGATGATACCCAGACCTCAAATCAGTCATTGAGAATAGATTAGCACCCCTCAGATGATCATATAAATCATCAGTCCTTTGCAGTGGATATCTATTCGTGACTGTTATTTTGTTGAGTTGTCTGTAGTCAATACACAATCTAAGAGTTTCACCTTTTTTTCTTTACAAATAACAACGGGGCTCCCTACATAGAGACACTAAGATGGATAAAACCCTTTTCAAGAAGTTCTTAGAACTGAGTTTTCAACTCTTTTAGTTCTGCAAGAGCCATCATATAAGGAGTAATGGAAATAAGAGTAGATTCGGGAATAAGCTCGATTAGAAATTCAACTTCCCTTTCCGGGGATAACCCAGGAAGATTATCTGGAAAGACTTCTGGAATGTCATACACAGGAGGTATATCTTTAAGACTAGGACTCTTCTAGCATGTATCAACTATGTGAGCAAATACGCATCACAACCTTGGCGAATCATCTTTCTTGCCAAGGCCACAAAAATAATATTAGACGTCAATGATCTTTCACCTTGTACAATAATATGAGAAAATGCAGCATCCTTAAAAGTCAGATGCTTTGATCTACAATGCACTGTTGCATGATATTTATAAAGCCACTCCATCCAATAATAATATCAAAATATTTGAAGGGTATTTCAGTCAAATCCACCGACAAAACTAGGTCTTCGATTATGAAGGGACAAGCTCGATAAATTCGATTACAAACAACTTGGCAGCCCAAGGGGCTTTCAACTAGCACATTATAACCAAGCCTCACAAATTTCATATTTTCAGGAAAAATGAGTGATGAACAAATATAAGAATGTGCAGAACTAGGATCAAACAATGTAAATACATATAAGCCAAATAAGTGAAATTTACCAACAACCACATATGGGACATCTTGATCATCTCTTTGTTTCATAGCATAAGATCTTGACGTAGCCCTTGGCCCACTAGGTTGAATTGCTCCACTTGTTCTAGCCGCTTGGATGTTTTTTCTCTTGCACCCCTATTGGTTTGGGGAGGAACAGTAGCAGGCTTCTGAACTGAGCTTTCAGTGCACAAGGAAGGAACCTGTATAGGGCAGTCCTTTACTTTATGATCAAAACTGTCATAGTTAAAACATGCACCAAAAGCTCTGGTACAAACAGCATTATGATTCTTCCCACATTGTCCGCACGTAGGAACATGAGTCTTCCCTTGTCCATTATTTGGAGTGCTACTTGTTGAACAATCTAATCTTCTTTGGTTGAGTTGAGGTGACCTAGTAATACCACTATCCTTAGAATCATCAAACCTTCCCCTTTTTGTATGGACCTCCGAAATCTGATCTAGGTTTTCAGAGTTTATTTTCATGTCTACTAGATTATTTCTTACCAAGTCTTTCTCAGGTAAGAGCAGTGGAAACTAATTTACATAAGTTCTCATGTTGCAAGATTGCCACATTCTTTCTAATAGAATCATTTAAGTCATCTTCAAATCTCTTACACTTATCTTTCTCCTCTTTAATAATATCTCCATCATAATGAGAAAGCCTTAAGAACTTTTGTTGATATTCAGCAATAGACATGCCCTGCTGCTTCAAACATAGAAACTCTATTTACTTAGCATCACAGTTGGCAAGTGGAACATACTTCATGAGGAACTCCTTAACAAAATAATTCCAAGTAAGAAATAGAGGTTTTACCTTGTCATTTGGAACACTTACCCACCAATCATAAGAATTCTTTTGTAATTGTGAAACAACAAACTTAAATTTTGCAACATCTGAACACTCCAATTGCTCAAACACCCTCTCCATGTGTTCCAACCATTGTTCAGTATCAGTGGGATCAACAGATGCTTCAAATTATACCCCACCCATTTTCCTCATTTTCTCGAAGTTTATCCCATTAGGATCACGAATTGCTTCAGCCATGTAATGGAAGAATTTAGCCATTTGTTGGAAAGCAGGATTCATAACTTGAGTATTGTGGCTCATCTGAGGATGTGGGATAGGTCTTACACCTCAATTTCCCACTTTAGACACACTAGTATAGGGAACTATTGATTTGAAAAATGTTCTCCAACCCCTTCTAGTGGACGAGGTTGGGAATAAAAGTTATTTGATCCTTCTCGTGCTGCTTCCATAGGTCTATGAGAGGAAGAGACCATAATTTAGTTCCTTCAAAAGAGAAGATCACATTGCATTAGGGATATGTACATGATGCATATGCACTATATGATACTAAAATAATATTAATCATGTAAATGAATAAATTGCATAGCTTGTACATATTACAAAATAGACAAGTGTACAAGCGATTCACAACAAAAGACCTAGAATCACAAGCCTAGGCTTTGTGTGGCAAGCCTCGTGGTAGGATGCCACTTATGTACTCTAAGCTTATCTAACACTTAATAATATACAAAAACTTTAACACGTGACATATTAATTATATTTAAGTAATTAATTCAAAATAGATAAACATATAGGATTTTGTTCTAAAGGTGGATTAGTTGATGTCTATCTTAAATTTTTGGCGTAAGTACTTTGCAAGTAATTTAAACTACCATCTTGCGAGATATGTATATATTCCCCATACTGTTGTAGCACGTTGAAAAGTATTACCAATGTTAAAATCCAAGGACATATAAATTTCTAGTTTCCATTTCATATTATCATCTTAACTTAACTGGGATTTTAATATAGAAAAGCTCGTAGGCTCAAATTTAACTAAACAAGCCAAAACGTAAAGTTACAAACTATGGTTCCATAATTTACACTAGCCTTTCAAATTTATGCATACATATACAATAGGAGAATGATGTTCATGTCCCAAAACTACCACAATATATATATGTCTAGATATAAATGTGATCTTCTGCACAACTCCCAAAATATATCTTTAATGGCCATCCTCAAGGATCATCTTGGGTACTCCCTACGATAGAAACAACTATCTCAAAGCATGAAGCTTAGTGGTATAAAAGCTAAAAGCTGAGAAACTTAAGTCCCTCACTTCACCCTTCTTAAGTCAAAGGGAAACACTATTGGAATATAGTAAATAGACCAAGTGAACAAATACATCAGTAGAATTCACTAGGATATTTAAAGATCTAAGTATCAAGGGTACCTGGAACAATTTTAACAAAACATTCAACTTACAAGTTTTGCCCAATATGTATGTCATGTCGTCACACCAAACATAATCAAGTATCATGGAGGACTGAAGCCCTATATCAAGAAGGATGAAAACCCAATCATCAACAGAACCAAGAATCATATTAAGAGTGACTTTCTAGTTCGTACATAAGATGGACTGCATCCACACTTAGGATGAACCAAATATTCACAATCTAGATGGAAATTGATTTGAACAAGAGGCATGCCAATGGTGACAAAGTCATAGCCACAAGAAGGATATAAAGCGATCCGGCAATTTGTACAAATGGGCGAATTAAACAAGTTCCTTACAAGTCCCAAAATATATCAACACAACTAGATAAAATGACAAGAACATATCTAAGATACCAAGATAGCATTCAAATGTGCCAGTAGGTGACAAATGCACAAGAATAAATTTTTACATGAACCTGAATCTTTGATAATGCAACTAACCCTACCGATTTCAAGTCATGGATCAATACGACATCCGTTTCTTCAATTAATTTCCTTAAGACTGTACAAGAGTGTGAGCACCTTAATATTAATATGAATTATTTTAAAATTTAACACTTTTAAATAGGTAGCAACTAACAAGATAAATGCCAAAACTGAGTACTATTTTTATAAATCAGGCACTTCTTAATAGTTTTACTGCTTTACAACACAACTAGATTTCAGATTGGTAAATGGACAAACTGGACTTTTCAATCTGCATGAAAACTGTTGGTATATGAATATTAGTTGAAAACGATTAAAAATCACTTCAAAAAACACCTTTTGTACAAGTATTTATAATCAAAACACTAACAACACCCCCACCCCCAGGGATTTCTAAATCAAAACTTTAGACAGAACCTTTCCTAACTTGCGTCCACTGTTTTGAATCCTAAACTACCAAATTAGATCCCAACATGAACATAAGAGTTTAAGATACATGTATTGTGTTGCAAAGAACTAATAACATCACAAATTAAAGCTCATATGTCAAGATGTTATTAAAATACTAACAACAGCACATAGAAGTCTTTTCAAATAGAAAACTATCCAGAACATTCAATGTGTTTCACGCCTTCTTTTGATACCATAATTTAGAATTTTGCATAAACTTAAAGTTGGGGGCATATGAATATGATTTCAACATATTTACACACTAAAAACAATGCTATATACTACGAGATATTCCACAATTACTATACACTATTCTATCTAAAGACAAAATTCAATCACTTACCAAATGATAAAGGATTTCTTAATTATGCTCCAATGAACTGATGTTTTTCATGTGTTTTTGTGAAAAATAAGGAAAGAAGAGAGTTTACAAGGTCTTATAAGGACAATAAACAGACTTACTTTGGGGAAAACATATATTATATGGAAAGCATCTTAAGAGAAAAAAAAAAGGTCCAATAAGGTGGTTGTCCTACTTTGCTCTTTTTACTTCTTTATTTATTTGTTCACACATATTAATTAATATTAAGGATGATTTAACATGTGTAATAATATAAAAGTAAATAAATTTCACCAAAATGAACCCCTCCCTCATTCCTTTATATGATTCAAGAAAACCAATTTCTCTAACGACACAAACTCAAGTCAAAAAGTTGTGAAGTAGGGATTGATTTCATCGTTGAGGGAATATATTTTTAAAATTGACTACATTATTTTATAATAATGGTATTACATTACTGTACCTTAGAACTATGTATTTACTATTTGAGTACGCTTCTGAACTGATGATGTGAATGTTTTATAATTTAAGGCTTTTTTGGGGACTATCGGGTTCCTATTTGTCATGTCACTCTTAGACCCTTGGTCCGGGTCATGAAACAATTGTATCAATCCCTAGGTTTATAAATGGTCCTCAGTTTCCAACATGACACAATAAGTAGAGTCTTATTCATGGGTGTGAAGCACACTACATCTATGGGTTATGAGGCTATAAGGCACTTTAGGAAATGTTTCACCTTTCATGATTCTTATCATGCTATGGATCATGTCTTGAGATTTTTTGTATCCATCCCTCCCTATAGGATAGGGAGAGTTACTTTAGGCTTGTAAGCGATCCAGGCAAGGGGATGTGGTAGCTGATCTTATATATGAGATTAGACGGCAGTTGGTGAGGGAAAGAAGGAGTTGGCAGAAGATATTTACTGTTTGGCTAGATTGGGTTGGCCAGCTCTAATAATGGAGGTATTCGTGTTTAGAATGGGGCCAAATCTTTTGTAGTTGTTCATGTTAAGGATAAGCAAGACTTAGATCCATCATTTGTTATGTTGGAAAGGTGGTTGTCGGAAATGAGGTACAGGTTTTCTCCTAAGGGGTAGATAGTGTAATTAGGTACCAAGATAGATTGTGTGTTTTGGACATTGATCATCTTAGGAAGATACTCATGAGTAAAGCTATAACTCTCATTATTCTATCCACTCGGGGTCTGCTATGATGTGTCAGGATTTGAGAGAGGTGTACTAGTGGCACAATATGAAGAAGGATATAGCCAAATTTGTGTTCAGATGTCCTAATTGTCAATAAGTGAATATAAAGCACCAAGGACGTGGTGGATTGGCTCAAGATATTAAAATTTCTACTTGGAAGTAGAAAGAGGCAAACATGAGTTTTGTGGTTAGATTGCCTCAGACTTGAAAGCAAATTGATTCAATTTGGTTTATTGTTGATTGGGTTCTAAGTCGACTCACTTTTTAGTAGTTGAGACTACTCTGAATGTTGAAGACGATGCCAAATAATGTAATTTGAAGTTGGTTAGAATGGATGGTATGCCTACTTTTATTCTGTTGGAATGTGGTACCCATCTTACTTCTCACTTTCCGAAATGATCTCAAATGGACACTTGGCCCTAAGGTGAAGTCATATACCATTTTTCATCGTCAATCCATTGGGAAAGCCAAGAGGACAATTCAAACTTTAGAGGATATGTTGACTTCTTGCACATTGGAATTCAATGTTAATTAGGGTGATCACCTACCACCTTTTGAGTTGGCTTACAACAATAGATTCCATGCTAGCATTGGCACTATTTAGGGCTTTATGTGATAGGGGATGATTTGAGTTAGATGAGGTGACTTCTATAGGTCCAGATTTAGCATTGGACACTATGGAAAGAGAGGGATTAGTTAGGGAAAAGTTGAAGATGGTTCGAAGTCATCAAAATGTTTTATTTGGATGTTGGAAAAAGGAGCATGGTTCTTGTATTGGTGATTAGGTGTATATGTGCTACGACCGAAGCCTAGGGTCAACACGTGACATGGCGAATATAGAATTCCAAAGGAACCCCAAACAATCCTCTTAACTTGCTATTACACATCCTTGGTCGCGGTAGCATAGAAAAGACATATATATTTAAAAAGGGCAATTGGGCTAAGGGGATCTTACAAAACAACAAGATTACAAGAAAAGGAGTCATGGCTCATATCATATGCACACAACTTGTCAAACAAACACCTCTAAATACATAGATAGAGAGGGGTCCAAGACAAAGTAACCAGGCTTACCCTCATAAACATAAAATGATATCTCAATCCATAGATAATAGGAGGAAATAAACCAAATTCCCCGAAACAGAGGACTCACCAACAAGCTTGGAATAACACCGTCTAGCTACGTGTTGGAGGAGGATGATCAACTTGGGCACCGATTCCTGCATGGTGATATCTTGTAGGGAAGAGATGCATTAGTACATTTGAATGTACTAAGTATGTGGGATGCGATGCAACATGAGATAAGATTCATACTCAACATGCATAACAATAGGCAGTAGGCATGATATTGTAATATGACATATATGATCAATGCATAAGTAAAATGTGCTTTAGGTAACTCATGCTCATATAAATTATCATATGTGTAGAAAAGACCAAGCTAGAATCCAGACTTTGGATAGGAGATACCGTTCACACCCGAACACCCTGGTGGCAAGGTACTTACCCCTCACATGGTAGATGTCATTCATACCCGGACACTCTGGTGGCAAGGTACTTACCCCTCACATGGTAGATGTCGTTCACACTCGGACACTCTGGTGGCAAGGTACTCACCCTTCACATGGTCATCCGGGTCGTTATGCCCCCTGGAGCAGACATGGTCTAATACAACCCATTATTTAGAACATACATATATATATCATGTCCATAAGCTCATTTCATCGTTAAAATATCATACGTATCATATCTCATGCTTTGAACCTTCAATTCCTCAAGAAACTATAACCGGATATTTTATCAAACACTTGGCGGGTGTGTAATAGGGGTAAAAGAGCATGCAATTTAGAGATGAAATCATGCAAAAAAAACCATGGTAAAACCTTTAGTCAACACCATGCAACACCCCCAAGACATTCAGATCAAAACCCCTCATCAAATCCAATGTTAGATCCAAGATTTAAAGCTCAAAACATGCTAAAACGACCATACTTTCATGAACAAAATTTACTGTACAGTAAATTTCTCAATATACAAGACTCACATGTAAAATCTACTTTAAATCATGTGATATGAGTAAAAAGAGAGTTTAGGCACCATTGGTGGAAGGACCCAATGGTTCAACACCATGGTTATCCGATCTCCTATACCCCCCAGATCGGGCATTGTCTAATGCAACACATTATATAGAACATACATATCATATACATAGGCATATTTCATCATCATAACATCAATCATATCATATCTCATACTTTGGATCCTCAATTGCACAAGAAAACATAACTGGACATTTTATTAAACACATTGGGGGTGTGTAATGTGGGTAAAACACCATGCAATTCAGAGATCAAATCATGCTGGAAAATCAGTGATAAAACCTTTAATAAACACCTTACAACACTCCTAAGACATTCCTATCAAAATCCCTCATCAAATCTAACTTTAGATCCAAGATTTGAAGCTCAAAACATGCTAAAACAACCATACTTTCATGAATAAAAATCACTAAGCAGTAAATTTCTCAATATACAAGACCCACATGTAAAATAAACTTTAAATCATGAAATATTAAGTAAAAGAGAGTTTACACACCATGGGTGAAAGGACCTAATGGTTCAACATCACATACTTTAGCTTTAGACAAGTTCTTGGAGAAGGTTGACAATGGAGACTTGAAGCTTGAAGAGAATCTTTAAATCTGGATAAGGGTTTTGAGTCTTGGAATTTGGAGAGAAAATATGGCTAAGTGTTTTGGAGAGTATTGGGAAATGTTTAGAATGATATAAGAGTGAAATTTGACTAAGTATGGGTAAAAACATGTTTGGAAACATAGGCCCAATACTTAGAATAATTTGGGACACACTTGAAAATCACTGCCAAGAAAATCCACATCTCCGCGTCACTGAGAGGACACCGAGACGATTTCGAATTAGGGCGCGCCTAAGGTGCATCGCGGAGCTGTCGCGAACTGCTCACTAGAATTTGTCACTAAAAAAAATTATAATTTCTATTCTTTCACTCTTAAATCGAGGTTAGACCATCTTTCACCTAATATTGACCTCCTGATCACAAATGTGGACTCAGATTTTTGAAATAACGAACAGATTTTTAGAGATAAGGAAATCAAATTTTTTGGCATCCTGAAGCACATTTTTAGGCACTTTTTAGGGTCGTTTCAATATCTCTCCCCTTGGTAACATTCATCCCCAAATGAAAGAGATACGTAAAAGACAAGAGTGATCATGAAAAAATCATCCCCAACAAGAATGCATGTAAGACACCATTTTCAAAACTCTAAATAACTATAAAATCATCATAAGTTTGCCAACTTAAACATGAATGCATGTGAATGACATGGGGGCTAAAATGTAAGACATGAAGTCACACATGGAACTTAGGATTAATACCTTAGGCTTGATTGGAGTGGAAGAGATAAGGATACCGCCTTTGCATGTCTGCTTCGGCTTCCCAAGTAGCACTTTCAACTTATTTGTTCATCCAAAGGACCTTAACGGATGCTACCTCTTTGCTCCTCAATCTATTTACTTGCCTATCCAAGATCTGAACTTAAACCTCATCATAGGTTAAGTTATCCTCAACACCACCCACATCATCAAGAGGTACAATGGCATTAGGATCACCAACATATTTTCTCAACATCGAGACATGGAACGCCGGATGAATGAAATTTATTTCACTTGGCAACTTCAACTCATAAGCTACCTTGCCAACCCTCTTTATCACCTCATAAGGACCAACATACCTTGGACTCAATTTCCATTTTTTACCAAAATGGACTATACCTTTCATTGGAGAAACATTAACATAAACCCAATCACCCACTTGGAATTCTAGGTCTCTTCTTCTTACATCGACAAAAGATTTTTCACAACTTTGGGCTATCCTCAACCTTTCCCTAATCATCTTAACCTTGTTAAGAGCATCCATAACAAGAACTATCCCCAAAAAATCCACCTCTCCAACCTAAAATCAACCCACCAATGATCTACAAGGTCTCCCGTAAAGAGCCTCTAAATGAGCCATACCGATGCTAGAGTGATAGCTACAGTTGTGGGAAAACTCGATTAATGGTAGATGGTCATCCCAACTACCTTTAAGCTCTAAGACACACGCCCTAAGAATATCTTCAAGTTTTTGAATTGTTCTTTTGGCTTGGCCATCCGTTTGAGGGTGGAAGGCCGTACTAACGTGAACTTTGGTACCAAGACCCCTTTGAAAAGATCTCCAAAAATGTGAAGTAAATTGTGCACCATGGATATAATGGATAAGGGAACCCTATGCAACCTCACCAATTCCCAGATGTACAACCTTGCATATTCATCATCCCCATATGTAGTCTTGACCTGTAGAAAGTGAGCCGATTTCGTTATCCTATCAACCACCACCCATATGGAATCAAATCCTTCCCTAGTCTTAGGCAACCCAACTGCAAAATCCATCTTAATCACCTCCAACCTCCAAGTAGGAAGCACTATGTCTTGGGTTAGGCCACCCAGACATTGATGTTCAGCTTTGACTTCTTGACAACTGTGGCAACTAGAAACAAATTTGGCAATATCTCTCTTCATGCCTCCCCCCCAATACACATCCCTCAAATCTCTATACATTTTAGTGAAACTGAGGTGGAATGGTATTCATCAAGGATTCTCTCCCTCAAACCATCAACACATGGCATACACAACCTTATTTAGTATCTAAGGGCCCCATCTCCCCCTTGGGAGAAAACCTCTACCTTACCCTCTTCCACCAAAGCCTTCAACTCAAGAAAGGAGGTGTCTAGATCTTGTTTATCTATCACCTCATCAACCAATGAGGATTTAGAGCCATCACCAAAACCAATACCATTACCCACATCTTCCAACCTCACTCCCAATCTAACCAACTTATGCACCTCCCTAGTAATTTCCCAATCACCACCATCCGGATGAGCTAGGCTATGCATAGACATCCGACTCAAAGAATCTTCCATAACATTTGCCTTATTTGAATGGTAATGCACACTCATGTCATAGTACTGAAGGAGTCTAGCCACCTTATTTATCTCAAGTTGAGCTCTTTTTGAGTGAAGACATATTAAAGGCTCTTATGATACTCCAAATTATTCATGCAAGCACCACGGCGGCTAATTTAAGATCATGGGTAGGGTAGTTCCTTTTATGCACATTCTATTGCCTAGAAGCATAGGATATAACCTTACCATTTTGCATCAGCACACAACCCCAACCAACTCTAGATGCATCACAATACACCACAAAACCCTCAACCCTATCTGGTAGTGACATTATAGGAGCAGACATAAGTCTATCCTTCAATGTTTGGAAGCTTTTCTCATATTCCTCAGTCCATACAAAGTTAACCTTTTATTGATTCATTTTTTTCATAGGAGAAGCAAGGGAGGAGAATCCATTTACTAACCTACTACAGTAACCCGCAAGGCCCAAGAAACTCCTAATATCCGACGGGGTCAATGGTCTAGGCCAATTATTAATCACATTGGTTTTATTATGATCCACCTTTATACCATCTCCCAACACCAGATGACCCAAGAATGCAACCTTCTTCAAACAAAATTCACACTTGTCATATTTAGCATACAATCTCTCCTCCCTCAATGTTTGCAACACAACCCTCAAATGGCCTATATGTTCTTCCCTACTATGGGAATAGATCAATATATCATCAATGAAGACCACAACAAAGGAATCAAGGTAGGGCTTGAAGACTCTATTCATTAGGTCCATGAAGATGGCCGATGCATTACTTAACCCAAAGGACATCACTATAAATTCATAGTGCACATATCTAGTCTGAAAGGCCATCTTGAGAATATTACACCTCCTCATCCTCACTTGATGGTACACGGACCAAAGATCAATCTTAGAGAAAAAGCTAGCCCCTTGCAATTGGTCAAATAAGTCATCAATACTTGGAAGAGGATATCTATTCTTTATAGTGACCCTATTGACTTGTCGGTAGTCAATGCACATCCTAAGTGACCCATCTTTCTTCTTTACAAACAACACCGGTGCACCCCAAGGGGATTGGCTAGCCCTAACAAACTCCTTCTCTAACAAATCTTTCAATTGCCCTTTTAACACCTTCAACTTCATCGGGGCCATACGGTATAGGTGAATAGAGATAGGTTGGGTCAGGAAAGAGATCTATGCCAAAATCTATCTCCCTTTCGGGAGGGAAACCGGGAAGATCATTTGGGAAGACATCAAGAAACTCATTCACAACTGGAACCGACTCAATGGAAGGGACTTTGGAATCCGCATCTTTGACTCTCACAAGATGATACAAACACCTCTTGGAAATCAACCTATGGGATTTAATTCATGAGATGAACCTACCCCTCACTACCACATCATGATTTTCCCACTCAAGGATGGGTTCATTTGAAAATTGAAACTTGACCCTATGGGTTCTACAATCAATCGAAGCATAGTATGCATGCAACCAATCCATCACAGGAATAACATTAAAATCAACTATATCTAATTTAACAAGATCACAAGGTAGGATCTTATTCAATATGCAAATCAAATAATTCCTATATACCCTCCTAGACACAATAGATGCACCAATAGGAGTAGACACCTCATATGACTCATGCAATAACTCCGACTCAACATGGAACTTTTTAGGAACAAAGGGGGTAACAAAGGAAAGGGTGTCACCCGGATCAATCAAAGCATATACATCAAGATTAGATATTTTCAAAATATCGGTAACGACATCGGGGACTTCACCAACCCCTTTCCTCCCATGTAGAGCATAGAATTGATTGTGCCTTGGGGTTCTTACTGTATCTATATTAGGGTTCTACTGTATCTATATTAGGGTTCTTGTTTAAGAAAGCTTGTTATCTTTGTATTAGCTCTGATCTTACTTAACGGGGCCTTGAGGCCTAGGGAGATCGTTGGAAAACCTCCTATTAGTAGCATGAGGGGGACTTTGGCCTTGTTGATATCTAGCACCCTTTTGAAATCCACCCTCAAAATGAGCTCTCTAAGCCTCATGGCTTTCGTCTTTCTCAAATTTTCTTCCTCTATTTGCTTAGCATATATCATCAACTGAGACAAGTCCATATCACTAATAAGCAAGGTGGATAGGCACTCTTCACTTACCAAGTCGGAGACCCCCAAAACAAACTTATTCATCCTTGACCTAGAATCAGCCACCAAGTGAGGAGCATACTTTGAGACTTGATTAAATTTGAGGGCATGCTCCCTTACACTCATACCACCTTTCTTCAAGTTCATAAACTAAACAAACTTTACTTTCCTAAGCTCAACGGGGAAGAATCGATTAAGGACGGCCAATTTGAATTCCTCCCAAAGCACTACATAGACATTACCCTTATCACCTTTCCATTGATCAAACCAAATTTGGGCCACCCCCTTGAGTTGGTGTGCCTCTAACTCCGCCTTCTCATTTGTCCCCACACCCATGATGAACAAGATTTTGTAAACTTCATCAATAAACTCTTGTGGATCTTCATCCACCTTCAACCCATGGAAAATGGGAGGATCATCCTCATGAAGTTCCTTACCCTAGCTCTCAAGGTAGTAGCATGAGGGGCTTGGACCCCTTGTTGGACTTGATTGGCCACCACATGTGCAAGCATAGTGAGGGCATCCCGAAGCTCACCATTGGTAGGTTGCTCCTCGGGAGTTTGTGTCCGTCTTCCTTTAGTATTTGGAATGATCTACCACAGCAAGGAATAATCATTCAGGGGGAATACTTATCACCACTCTATAGCACGACTTAGGAAATGGAGAAAGGGAATATTTCCTAAAACATCTCATAGCCTCCTATTCATAGTCATGGCGTGCTTCACAACCATGAATAGGAATCTATTCGACATAGTCTGTTGGAGTTCGAGGATCTATCAACCTAGTGCTCTGATACCAAGTTTGTTAGACCCAAGCCTAGGTCCTAGACATGATACGATGAATGGGGAATTTCGAAGAAACCCCAAACAAGCCTCTTAACTTGCCATTACACATCCTTGGTCGCGGTAGCACACAAAAGACATATATATTGAACAAGGGCAATGGGGATAAGGGGAGCTTGCACAAACGACAAAATTAGAAGGAAAAGAGTCATGGCTCATATCATATACACACAACTTGTCCAACAAACACCTCTAAATATATAGATAGAGTGTGGGACAACACAAAGTAAACGAGCTCACCCTTATAGTCAAATATAATATAAGATGAAGTTCAATCCATATATAATAGGAAGACATAAACTAAAGTCCCCGAAAAGGAGGACTCACCAACAAGCTTGGAATAACATCGTCTAGCACGTGGAGGAGGAGGATGATCAACTTGGGCACCTACTCCTACATGGTGATATCATGTAGGCAAGAGTATGTGTTAGTATGTTTGAATGTACTAAGTATATGGGATGCAATGCAACATGATATAAGCTTCATACTGAACATGCATAATAATAGGCGGTAGGCATGATATAGTAATGTGACATGTATGATCAATGCGTAAGTAAAATGTTCTTTAGGTAACTTATGCTTATATAAGGTATTATATGTGTAGAAGAGACCAAGCTAGAATCCCAACTTTGGATGGGAAATGACGTTCACACCCGTAGAGCCTGGTGGCAAGGTACTTACCCCTGACATTGTAGATGTCGTTCAAACTTGGACACCCTAGTGGAAAGGTATTTACCTCTCACATGGTAGATGTTGTTCACACCTGGACACCCTGGTGGCAAGGTACTCGCCCTCACATGGTCATCTGGGCCCTTATGCCCCCCAAACCGAGCATGGTCTAATACAACACATTATATAGAACATACAAATATACATCATGTACATAAGCTCATTTCATCATTAAAACATTATACATATCATATCTCATGCTTTGAACCTTCAATTCCTCAAGAAACCATTACTGTACATTTTATCAAAAACACTTAGCGGGTGTGTAATAAGGGTAAAAAAGTATGCAATTTAGAGATGAAATCATACAGGAAAACCCATGGTAAAACCTTTAATCAACACCTTACAACATCCCCAATACATTTAGATTAAAACCCCTCATTAAATCCAATATTAGATCCAAGATTTAGAGCTCAAAACATACTAAAACAACCATACTTTCATGAACATAAATCACTGTGCAGTAAATTTCTCAATATACAAGACCCACATGTAAAATCTACTTTAAATCATGCAATATTAGTAAAAAGAAGGTTTAGGCACCATGGGTGGAAGGACCCAATGGTTCAACACTACATTCTTTAGCTTTGGAGAAGTTCTTGGTGAAGGTTGACAATAGAGACTTGAAGCTTGAAGAGAATCCTTAAACCCAGATGAGGTTTCTATGTCTTGGAATTTGGAGTGAAAATATGGATAAGTGTTTTGGGGAGTATTGGAAAATGTTTAGAATGATATACGGGTGAAATTTCACTAAGTATAGGTAAAAACACATTTAGAAAACTTGGGCAAAACACTTAGAATAACTTGGAACATATTTGAAAATGACTACCAGGAAAAATACATATCTCTGCTTCATGGAGAGGACATAGAGACGATTTTGAACTAAGGCACACTCAAGGCGCGTCTTGGAGCCGTGGCAAACTGCTCACTAGAATTCATCACTATAAGAATTATAATTGCTATTCTTTCTCTCTTAGATCGATGCTAGACCCCTTTTTATCTAATTTGGACCCCTTTTCATCTAATTTGCACCCCTGATCACAAATATAATGTTGGATTTTTATATAATAAATGAATTTTTAGATATAAGAAAATCAAAATTTCAGGCATTCCGAAATACATTTTGGGCACTTTTTTGGGTCGTTTTAATATATAGGACTCACCTAGGAAGGTGGTTATTTGGTTTTTGAAAGGTGGGCAAGTTAAGTACTCGGTATATAGGTCCTTATAAGGTTTTTTGTGCTGATTGGGAATGTGACCCATAGGTTGGAATTGCCTCCGAATTTGAGCTCTATTCACTCGGTTCTTCATGTATCTATGGTGAAAAACTTTTGTGGGTGATCATAGTACTATTGCTCCTTTAGAAGAGGTGGAGTTTGAGGAGAATTCATCTTATGAGGAAAAGTTGATGAAAATTTTGGATAGACAAGTGAAGAGACTTTGTTACGAGGATATGGCTTTGGTTAGGTGCTTTGGAGAAATCTACATGTTAAAAGTGCAACACGGGAAGTGGAATCAAGTAGGATGCAGCGATACCTCTATCCTTTCCAATCTACTAAAGACTATGGTATTAGGTTCTTCCTATTCTCAATGGTCCTAATTCTTTCATTCTTGAGTCTCACGACATGACATGCATGCATGTGCACAAAAATGATTTATTTTATGATGTTTTGAAAGATTTGAATATGTTTTGATGTGAGTTTTAAAGACTTTAGGATTTTCCAGTGATGAATTATACATTGTGCCTTTTGTTTGGAAGTTTCATGTTTTACATCAAGCCTTTCAAGCCTTGTTCTTCCACATTCGAGGACGAATGTTCCAAGGGGGAGATGATGTAATGACCCAGATATTATATGACTTCATTGTAACTTGAGAAATTTGTTTTGGACAAAATTTGGACCAATTGTCGTCTTGTGGGAGACCACACAGCCAGTGTAAGGTCACATCAGTAGTGTAGCCTCTAGTGAAATGATACTTGGCCTTAGTTTTGGGTTTGTGACCTTGGAATGGTGTTTTGGGCTAAGACACATCACACTTGGACCCTACACAGGTCGTATGACACATCATGGACTATTTGGAGGGCCGTGTGATGGTTTTGAGCTTGGAACACTAATGTTTGGAGCTAACTAGTGGGACACGGCCACTTCACACGGACTGTGTGAAGGCATACGGGCCATATGACCTTCAAGGTGGGAAAACAAATCTAAGTTTTGCTTCATTCTTGATGTGGAATTCTTTATTTTGGTTAAGATTTGTGCCACGAGCAATGGTACGGACCGTGTGGAGCCATACGGCCTATATGACCCAACTGTATGGCTCACTTTTGGCTCAAAAATATTCTAAATGTGGAATATTCAAGGTCAAGCTAAGTTCACTTTCAAGCCTTTAATTCAAGCCTATTTGTGTTGTTTGAGGTCATCATGCACGTCTTACATCATGCCAAGATCAAAGGAACTCCATTGGTTATGTTTTTCACAAGTACCAATAGAAGGGTCAAGTTTAAAGGGTTATATCTCTTAGTACAAAAGGAATTGGGTGGACCAAAATCTATCAAACGAAATCTCTTTCAATTAGCTTCCCAACGCACTTGGTTTCACCTCATTTAAAGTTCGGATGAAGAAGTTATGCCCATTTCTATAAAGCCCGTCTCTGCAGAATTTTTTGAAACTTTGCCTAAGTGTTGCTATATGGGTGGGTTTCACGGTCCATGAAACCTTGTACGGACCGTGATACCTCTTGAAAGACTCTAGCATGGAATATGATGTTATCTTCATTAATGGTATTTTTGTAATCGGGGGTTCTCCTAAGGGTCTTTTATGACTTCTTAAGCTATTTTAAGACCTCCAAATGACCTAAACTCTATTTCTGACATTCAAAACTCACTCCTCACATTGCAAACTCTCTCAAAATTTCCTTTTAAGAACTCTTGAAGATTTTCAACTTGGGGATCAAGGCAAATTCAAGTATCCTTCAAACTTTTCTTGGAATTTCTTCAATTGGGTATAGGTATGTGGGTTTGATCCTTCATCCCTTCCAATCAAGAAGACCTAGATATTTTCAAGCAATTTTCTATGAAATTAAGCTTACTTTACATGTGAGTTTTCATTATTTTGATTTAGTAAATTAAATTAATGTATGGGCTATACATATTTGATGATTTTAAGTTACTTTAAGCCATATTATGATGGTTTACATTACATTTATGAGATTATGAATTTGCATGTCCCTTTTCAAGGCTTGTTAGGCATGGGTGATTATGTAATGATTTTTAATGTGGATTTAATTATGGCCAAAGATTGACTATTTTTTGGCCTTGGAGTATGATGGAATAAAGCAAAATGGCTCTTTAAACTATCTGCGCTTTT
>JAABOM020113975.1:0-23699 GCA_011800125.2 Solanum clarkiae | reverse complement strand
TGTGAAGTAGCAGTTAGTCAATGCAACTTTCGACGCTCATCATGGGTCATTCAGAAATAGTCGCGCTATGTTTTTAAATATAGGGGTCAGGCTGTGTACATCCGACCCCCTTACCCCACAATGGGCGGGAGCCTTTGAGATATTGGGGTAATGTTGTTGTTGTATAGATTCATAACATTCATAATTGACCTTTCTTGTCATAAGACTTTTACATTATAGAAGTTTGTCACATAACTTGATCAAAACATGGTAGGTATATGTAGATATGCTTAAAACCGGATAATTCAAGAGTTTAGAATTTGACAGGAGTAAAAATCAAGTTATTTAAGAGACATTCAAAACAAGCCCCTAACATTGTAGTGAAACTTCAAATTCGAGTATCATGAAATCCAACTAAAATCCACAAGTTCTTTCATGGCATCACAGAGAACATAGCATTAGTATTTTAAAATCCATCATGATACCAAATCCTAATGGGTATTCATGCATAATCAAATCGATACTTGAAATTCAAACTTAAATCGTGTTCATAGTGCATAATATGAATTACCCATAAAGTGTTAAATCTTAAAATGATCATAGAAGGACCCCATGAATAAAGTAACTTGAGGAAGCTTGAAGGATTCACTTGAGCTCTTGAAATTCAAAGAGAGTTCATGAAAATTTTGAGATTGAATGGAGGATTTGGTGAGAATTAAAGAGGATTTTGAGAGTGTTTTGGTGAGATTTAGGGCTAAAAATGAAGGAAAAATAGGGAATTCCCGTCTATATAGGTGTGGGATTGTTACCCAAGTACCATCAATTGAAACAAATAAAGTTTGGAAAATTTTGACCCATGGTACACCATGTCCGCGACACGGACTTGAACCTGTCAAGGTCATTTTTTTTGCGAAGTTCAATTTTTTCCTATTTTGGCCTAGGAATGAGTTTAGGCCATTTTTGTACTATCGGGGACCAAGTCTGTGATGTGGACTGGTCGTGTACTGCACTGGAAAGCGCCAAAATACCTAAAAAATTATTTTTCAATTCTGGCCACCTAAAAATAAAACATCATCCCTTTTCTACACAATTTTGTCTCCTAAAAAAGAATACGAAGTTGGATTTGCGAAATCTCGCACCAATTTTGTGATATTCAATAGATTATTTTTTTGAGTAGCATGGGAGGTGTTACAGATATACTCTACCCCACTAAGTGGACAATCATATGTTATGTGGATCCACCAGTAACACCATGTTTGTAAAAGAAATCCTATGGTGGTATGTAGTTTTGGGACTGGAGATTTCTATTAAAGACCCTAAGGTTGAGGTCACCTCAAAATCCTTTCGATGCTAAGTTAGAATTCTACGAAATATATGTCATAAAAGTCATACTTATCATGAATTCATAAGCCCATCATAAATCATAGTTTTTAGTTTCAAAAGCTTGTCATGTAGGAAGGACAATTTCATAAATTATAGATCTAAATAATAGAAACTTGTTCATAGAACATCTCATTTTTATGTGATCCATGTAATATGGATGTAGACCTTCCATCATTATGCATTCTACCTCCATATGTAGCGTCATTAGGTTCTTAGGTCACCCTTTTGTCATGACCCAAAACTGATTGTAACTAAAAGAAAAGGAAATAAAATGGAAACCATCTCAAAATAACATAGCAAATCTCCCAAAATCTGGAGTCATGAGTACAAGAGCATTTAAGCAATACAAAAGTGTAAATACATATATCTCAAACAAAATAAAAGGTTGTCTCATAAAATGTGATACAAGTCTGAAAAAGAAAAGTAAAGGAAATCCCAAGGATCCGTGGCAACTCGAAGTCTGAGTTTTAACGGTAGGATTAGGGTGGATGAGGAAAGTCCAAAAGTGTGAATCAGCTACCCTGTGCGGGTTCCTGTGCTCAGTCCGCAGGGATGAAATAGAGTAGGAGTGAGTACACAAAAATGTACCCAATAGGTTCAATCGATTGGGTAAGCGAAACTAAACAAGAATGCAATAACGAAGAACCCTATCCCTGCATCCAAAAAGGTTAGTACAGACTAAAATTATGCAATTATATGCTAAGATATCCTCAAGTACCTATAAATACCATATAACCATAATATGAATATGATAGCACATCTCATCAGTCGAAATACCAAGTGTGTCACAACCTTGCCACCTACCCATGGTCAAGGTAATATCAAAATGCCATAACCTTGCTACCTGCCCATGGTCAAGGTATATCACGATACCAAGTCCTTGCCACCTGCCCGTGGTCAAGGGATATCATGATGTCTAGTCCTTCACATCTGCCTGTGGTCAAAGTATATGAAGTATAAATCTCACCCTTCCTTCCTGCCCGGGTCAAGGGGTTGGTACCAATGTGAATCATGATGGCCTTGACTCCTACCCGAGTCAAGGGATGATACAAACCACAACCCAAATATGCATACAAACATGTAGAGTAGCATTACAACAAGAATAGCGAGGCATGAAACTCACAATGATCATATGCACTCAAGGAGTAATATCAAATGTCACAACTAATGCCCAAACCATCATCATATTTTAGATCATCATAGTTATATCAATAATCAAGAGTGTCAATAATATCGGACCTTACTCGTCGTGTGTATGCATGAATATCAATATTATCGAACCTAATTCTTCCCAATAATACCAGACCTCACTCATCTTAATTAGTCTCACAAGTCTCATTCAGACATAATTAATCTCAAGTCATCATCATCCCATCACAATTCATCAATTGGATCAAATTATATCACAATTCGACTCAACTGGATTCACTTTTCCATTATCATTTCAACACAACAATCTAATCACACAATTATCCATCAAAATCTCACAATTATCACATAAACATGATCAATAACCCAAATCCAGTCTTAAAAGGTTAGCCGACCCTACCTCGATGTTGGAACCGTACTCGGACAAGCATTCAATCAACTCAAGTCCTCAAACTGATCCTCCAAATTCAATCAATTACTATCAACAATAGTTACTACTTATCAAGAGAAGAAGTTTGATATCCATATTGGCATAAATTAGGCTTAGGGTAAAATAGTAATTTTCACATATTAGGGCAAAAATGACGGACCAGATCATTACATCATTCACCACTAAAAATTATTGTTCATCCTTAGATATAAAGGAAAAGGAAGTACCTGAAGCCTAAAAAAGGCTAGGATATATGGCCTGCATGTTAGACTCCAATTCCCAAGTAGCCTTATCAGCAAAACGATGATGCCACTGCACCTTCACAGAAGGTATATCTTTAGATCTTAATCGCAAAAACTGCCTATCCATAATAGTTATAGGCTCCTCTTCGAAGAATAAATCTGGACTCAACTCAATAGATATGGGACTCATCTGGAATGTGCCGGCGGAGCACAAAATCATTAAAAACAGGATGAGTAGAAGATAATTTCGATGGTAAAGCTAACTCATAAGCTACCTCACCAAATTTTCTCGAAATCTCACAAGGACCAACGAATTTGGGGCTAAGCTTGCCTCTTTTCTCGAATCTCATCACACCCTTCATAGGTGAAACTTTTAGCCAAATATTGTCACCAACAGAGAACTCAAGAGACCTAACCTTCTTATCAGCAAAACTCTTCTGGCGGCTTTGGGCTATTAGAAGTCTACTCTGAATCAGTTAGACCCAATCCATGGCATTCTGAAGCAAATCAATACCCAACACCTTAGTCGAACCTGAATCAAACCAACTGATTAGTGATCTACACCTCCATCCATACGAGGCCTCAAACGGTGCCATCTGGATACTATAATGGTAACTGTGGCTATATGCAAACTCTACCAATGGTAACCACTAGTCCCACCACACCCCAAAATTAATAACACAGGCCCTAAGCCTGTCCGCCACCACCTGAATGGTGTGCTTTGACTGACCATACATTTGAGGGTGAAAAGCTAAACTCAAATCCACTCTACTACCCAAACCACGCAGTCGAACCTGCCAAAAGTGAGAAGTAAACAGAGACCCTCTGTATGATGCTATAGACACTAGCACACCATGAAATCTGAAAATGTCCCAAATATATAATCTAGCCAATTGCTCTACACAATAACTAGTCCTAATTGGTAGGAAGTTTGCGACTTGGCCGATCTATCAACGAACACCTTAACTGAATCAAACTTGCCCAAGGCCATGGGAAAACCTATAACAAAATCTAGTCACTCTCTCCCACTTCAACTCAGGAATAGGCATCCTTTGCATCGATCCACCAAGTGTTTGATGCTGATACTTCACCCGTTGACAATTCAAACACTTGGCCATGAACTCGACTATGTCTCTCCTCATACCAAACCACTAATAAAGCTGTTTAAGATCATGATACATCTTAACCACACCCGAATGGTGGAATATCTAGCACAATGGGCCTCCTTTGGTATCAGTCTCATCCAGTTTCCCACTTAGACACACAAACTCTACCATTAGCCCTCAAAATACCATCAGAATCAATAATATCCACCTTGGCTTTAGCTCTCAATACTTTGTCACAAATCATACATTTTAGGGTCCTCAAACTAATGAGCACATATCTAATCAAACAAAGAAGATCTAGCCTTAACAAAGGCCAAAATACTCTGAGGAGGAGAAATGTCTAAGCGGACCAAAAATACTTTGAGACTCCGGTGATCGGTAAAGATCTCACAATGCACCCCATAAAGATAATGTTACCACAACTTCAACACAAATACAAACACAACCAACTCCAAGTCATGGGTAGTGTAGTTCTTTTCATGTACCTTCAATTGTCTAGAAGCTTAAGTTATCACCTTCCCCCTTCGCATCAATACACCAGCCAAGCCCTCACCTGAAGCATTACAATATACCACAAATAGAACTCCCTCTTTGGGTAAGGCAAGATAGGTGTTGAATTAAACAAATTCTAAATGTTTTGGAAGCTCACTTCATAATCATTCGACCGTTGAAACGCAACAACGTTCAAAGGTAATCTAGTCAAGGGGCTTTTATAGATGAGAAACCCTAAATAAAACACCAATAACACCCTATTAAACCAAGGAAACTATGAATCTCATTCACGAATATAGGCCTAGCCCACTCACGAACAACTGCTACCTTGGCTGGATCGACCACAATACCCTCTTTTGACACAACATGGCCAAGAACTACAATAGACTCAAGCCAAATCTCAGACTTTGGGAACTTAGCATATAACTTCTCCTCTCTCAATCTTTGAAGTATGGTCCTCAAGTGTTGAATGTGATCTGCCTTACTCTTGAAATAAAACAAGATATCATCTATGAATACAATCATGAAGATGTCTAAATAGGACTTGAACACTTGGTTCATCAACTCCATAAAAGCAGCCAGAGCATTAGTCAACCCAAATAAGATGAACTCATAATGCCCATAACGGGTGTTGAAAGCTATATTCAGGATTTCAAAATCCCGAACTCTCAATTGATAATAACTGGACCTCAAGTCAATCTATGAGAATACCGAGGTATCATGCAACTGGTCAAAAAGATCATCAATGCGAGGTAAGGGATATTTGTCCTTGATGGTCACTTTATTATGCTGACGATAGTCAATGAACATACGCATAATGTCATCTTTATTCTTCAGAAATAATAGAGGATCACCCCTGGGGGATACACTAGGACAAATAAAGCCTTTCTTTAATAAATCTTCCAATTGTTCCTTTAACTCCTTCAATTCAGTCGGGGCCATCTGATAAGGAGAAACAAATATAGGCTTGGTGCCCGAGTCCACATCAATAGTAAAGTCAATATCACAATTCGAAGTAACATTAGGAAAATAATCAATCGAAAATACATTCATAAACTCTTTAGCAACCCTGGTAGTCTCCAGTGATAGGAACTCTTGAGAAATAGCCCGAACATAAGCTGAATATGCCAAACACCCTTTCCTCATCAGCTAACTAGCATTCATATAAGAAATAACACCCTTAGGATATGAACTAGGTGCTCTAGTCCACAACAACTAAGGCAATTTTGGGAAAGATAGGGTCACAGTCTTCACATCACAATCAAGAATAACATGATAGGGTGACAACTAGTCCATATCCAATATCACATCAAAATCTACCGTATCCAAAAATATTAAATCAACAACAATATCTCTCCCCACAAAAGTCAAAACACAACTCTGATAAACCCAATTCACCACTAAAGATTCACCCACCAGAGTGGATACACATATAGGCTCGACAAGTGGCTCACACATAATATCAATATCAAAAGCAAAATTGGCGGACACATATGAATAAGTAGAGCCTGGATAAAATAAAACTAAAACTAAAAGATGACACATTGGAATCATATCCCTGATAACTACATCAGAGGCCTCTGCCTCAACTCTACCTGGAATAGCATAGCAAACTCCACGACCACCACCAACCTATGTGCCTCCATAAACTGCACCTCTCCCTATACCTCAACCTCCTCTAGCACCACCTCTTATGCCCTGAGAGGAAATACCTAATGTGGACAACGATTCACGAATTCCCAACCTCATCGCAAATATAACAAGCCTTGAGGTCTCTCCCCTGAGATAATTATGCCAAAGAACTACTATGTCTAACTAAAACAGGGGAACAATCACGACCTATCTATGTAGGACTAGATCTGTAAATACTGTTAGATGCTGGAAGAGCTTCCTGAACTGCCCTACCCTGATGCCTCTGTCTCTAACACCTTCTATTATGTGGCAGGTTTCCACTAAACTGACCATGCTAATTGAGTATCTTCTTATCACTCTGCTTCTCATTCCTGATGTGCTCTATCATCCGAGCGTGATCCACAACACTCTAAAACGTGCCTCCAGCCAACACTAAGGAAGTTTTATACTCCTAAATATGCCTTGCCAAGCCCTTGGCAAACTGTCGAATCCTCTCAAACTAAGTAGGAATACTAGACAGAGCATGTCTGGATAAGGCATGAAATTTGGTCCCATAATTTGAAACTAGTATAGAACCTTGTTGTAGTCGATCAAACTCATCTCTATGGATTTCACAGAGGCTATATGTTACAAACCTTTCCAAAAACATCCTTGTGAATTTCTCCCAAGTCATAACCAAAGATTCGGTAGGCTAAAGAGCTAGAACTGACCTCCACAACTCCTTGGCAAGGCTGGTGAATTGGTATGAAGTGTAGGCAACCCCATGAGACTCAAGAATAGCCAGGTTACACAACTAGTCCTGGTACTTCGATAGGAAATCATAAGCTTTATCGCCAAAAGTGCTATTAAATCACAAGGGAGCCAACCGCACAAACCTCTCAAAGATCTTCTGCTCAACTATAGACATGGTTAGGATGGAAAAACATGGAGGCATCATAAATAGAGGAGGTGCAATAGATGGATCCACAACCAAAATGTGAAACTTAGAACCTAATCTCAGTTTAGATACCTGAAGTAGAGTTATAATAGTCGCAGAAGGGTCTGCTAGAGCTGAACAAGCACCCACATGAATAATAGCTGGCTCAGGTAGAGCACTAGAAGGACTAACCAGTATGGTAGAAACTAGTATCCTAACAGTAGTTTGGGCGGGAGAATCTCCCTCCAATCTAGCCAATATAAGTAACTCTTGAATGACAGTGTAAGGGATAAAGCTACCAAAATACAATACTTTTGATGCTTACAACTTCAAATTTTGTATGTTCTCAATGTGATGTTAGTTGGTTTTATGTGTTTTTGTGTTTCTATTTGTAAAATTATAGGTGGGCCTTGAATTTGGGAAAAATTGTAGATATTGTTGAATTTTTGCTGCTATATGAGATCCTTTACGGGCTGTAGACCATTCTACGAGATGTAGGGTGGTTTCATGAAGAATTTCAGTGAGGGGCTATTTTTTGAAGTCTATTCTATGAACATGCAGATGAGTCGTAGAGAGTTTTATGAGTCGTAGAAGATGGTTAGTGCCCTTGTGGATCAGAGACTTGGACTTTTAGGAATTTCATCAAATAAATCCTCCTTTACGGGTCATAAACCACTTTATGAGTCATAGAGGGGAGTCGGAGCATTGAACTCCAAATTTCTAGTAATTAAGTATGAGGCCTTGATTACGGGTCGTCGAATATAAATACGACCAGTAAACAACTTCCGTATGATGTGCCGACCAATTTTCCTATTTTGTTTAGGCCTTGAATTTTAATTATTATAAATAGATTTTTTAGATTATTTTTGATAAGTTTTCACCTAGTACTCAAAGAACTCAATATTTTGAGAGAAAAAAATGTAAGATCATATTGGAGCGTCTTTGAGAACACTTGTGGTTGAATTTTATCTTGAAGCTAGTGATTCTTATTGAAGTGTGATTTGCTTGTTCTTAATTCTATTATGTAAGTGTTTAATTACATTTTCTCAATCCATAATTCTTGCATCTACATATAGTATAAGTATCTAAATTCACAACTAGGGTTGTGGAAACCATGAATAACTAACAAAGTAAAATGAGATAATTAATTCATAATTCTTGGAAGGTGTATATGCATGTATTAATTAATTATCTTCGTTTTGCATGTTTTCTAGTGGTGACCAATATTAGAACCCGCCTAGTGTTACTGACTAGACCAAGGTAGTAATAAATAGGAAAAGAGATTAATTAATATGATTCGATTGATGTGTTCTCGTCTAATCAACCAAACTGGGCTAAAGGGAGATTATACTAGACTTATAGGGTTATATTGGGACTAATAGGTAAGGGTTAGTAATGCACACTATGGAGATGGGCCAAGTCATATAGTGAAATTCAGTTCTCACCTTTGATCAAAGGGCTTGGTGAACATAACTTACCGTCCTGCATGCTATACACTAGAAAAGAATTGGGCTATCCGATGATACTGAGTTGGGGAATCATGGGGAACAAAATACCTTGGTTTATCTCCATATTGGCTTTTCTCTTATGATAGTTAGATTAGTTTTATTTTCTCATTGATTATTGCAACCCCCTCTCTTTGGAGAAGTAAGTTGGTTAATCATTCGAATTGCAAATTGGTGAATTCTCTTGAATCTACGTACTTCTGTAGGTTCGACCCTAACCTTTGGTTAGGTTATATATCTTGAGAGCGACCGCTTTATCCTCAAAAAAGGAGGTGTAACTTTGGGACATCAAGATTATGTCATCGTAGCTAGGGAATACAGCTTGACTTAGTGAATTAATTAGTAATTCGGGTGTTAGTCCTTAGTTCCCTTTTTTTAACTTTTATTTTTGTTTTTGTTTTCAGGGTTAAGTGTAGTGTATGCCAAATACTTAGAGTCAAGGAAATCCCTTAACTCGATTTGATCTTGAGATCCACAGAACATTGAGAAGGATGGACCAAGCAATGCTAACAACGCGACTAATGCAACTTTGAATAGGAATAACAATGATAATGCTGAGAATGAGAACCCACCTCCTTTGGAAGACATTGATCCACAACCATAGGATTTCAATGCCAATGCTAACTAGTGAAATCAATACAGACTATATCCTATGGCTATGGAGGTGACTAGATCTATTTTGTTGGCACCACTATCAGTAGAATCAAAGTTCACAATCTCTAGTGGATTACTTCAGATGCTACAAAACCGTGGGGTATTTGAAGGCTTACCATCGGAGGATCCTCATAGCCACCTACATAATGTGGATTTTTTTTAAAAGTGTAATGGGGACACAGAATTTGTCTATGGATGCTGTCGTATTTAGTGTCTTCCCATTGTATTTGATAAGCAATGCAACATTATGGCTATCTGAGCTCCCATAGAGTTCGATCACCAATTGGGTATACTTACAGAAGGCTTTTTTGGAGAGGTACTTCCCTAGATCGAAGAAGCTCAAGTTGAAGGACTAGATCAACAACTTCGAGCAACTTGCAGGTGATTCGATCAATACTACTTGGGAGAGGATTACCAAATGTCTAAGGAGAATCCCTGACCACAAGATAGTTGACAATGCTCTGGTGGAGATCTTTTACCGTGACCTTGATGAGAACAATCAGGCCTATGCTAACACTATCATGAGGGGCATGTTTTTATATCAAACATTTGAAAGGATCACAGAGCGAATGGAAAAGAGTGGTCAAGACTAATCGTGCATGGGGGCAGTGAGACTGAGCATCCACTAAGAGTTCATGTGCAATTAGTGTGGGTCCAGAGCAAGCTAGACTCAACGAAGAAATCATGCAACTTATTCTTATTTGCATAGGTATGAAGGTGATGAAGAGAGAGTGAATGCAGTGATTAATCAACCTTCACATGATCCCATCTATGAGGAGCCATACTATGATGAGGACACCGATTTTCTTGCAGATCAGACTTAGGGTTTCCAAACCAATGCCAAAGGGTCCAATCTGGACTATTGGCTCAAGGTTAAGGAAATCAAGGTCAAAGCTTTTATAGAGATGGAGATTACAGGGATAACTGTGGAGGTTACTATGATAGGAATAGGGGTCCATAGAGAGATGCAGATTGGGTTCATAGAAAAGGCTTCAGAAATGGTCCTTATGTGCCACCACACAATTGCAACGCAGATGCAAGCAGTTCCAGAATTGAGGAGATATTTGATTACCTATTGAAAAAAGATGAGACATAGAATGAGGCTCTACAGGGCGTGAAATTAGAGATTTCTAGCATTAATAAGAAAATAGAGTCTCATTATGTGACTATCAAATAGCTGGAACAATAGTTTGGCCAAGTGTCGACTCAACTTAATCTGCATCAAAGGGGTATGCTGCCTAGCAAGATAGTTCAAAATCCTAAAAATGAAGGGCAACGTATGGCGGTTACTATTGGTGGTGGCAAGAGCACCATTGGTCCTCCCATGCCAATTGATGAGGAAGATGCTCGAGAGGAAGCAATTGCGACCAAGGATGCAGATGAAGGAGATGATCGTGGCAAGGATGGGGTGAGTAAAGCTGCTGATGTGCCATAGAGGTTGAAGGGCATTTGTAGTCTTCCTCTTACTTTCCCTCAAAGAATAAAAAAGAGGGTGGAGAAAGGCAAGTTCAAGCATTTTCTCTCCATGCTAAAGAAACTCTCCATCAACATCCCTCTCATTGAGGCATTGGAGAAAATGCCGGGGTACACTAAGTATTGTGTGTCAAGATCTCTCCAAGAGCTTCAACATTGCAGTGCTATTGCTTTGAGGTCCTTGGTTTAGAAGCGAGAAGATCCCGGTGCTTTCACCATACTTTGCACCATTGGAGATATGAAGTTTAGGTGCCAACATTAATCTGATGCCTCTTGCGGTCTACAAGAAGCTTGGATTGGGAGCCCCTACTCCAACTAGCATGCGGTTATTAATGGCAGATCACACTGGGAAGATGCTTGTGGGGATATTGTACGATGTGGTGGTCAAAGTTAAAAAGTTCATATCTCCCGGGCTTTGTGATCCTTGATTGTGAAGTCAATTTTAAAGTCCCTATCATCTTGGGGAGGCCTTTCTTATCCACTATACGTACCGTGGTGGATATGGAGAAGGGCTAACTGAAGTTCAGATTTGGGAAAGATGAGGTCTTGTTCAACATTGTCAGTAATCAAAGAAAGACATGAGTTGAGAGTAGTTTCTGTTATCGAGGCTGTTAATGATGCTGAACCAGAGTTACGACTTGAAGTAAGATTGGGTGTTAACACAGTAGAGGTAGTACTGATGAACTTTGACAGTGGTGGCATCCCCGACTATGAGGAGACAGTGAACGCTCTAGTGGTGTCTTACTATTCGAGGCGCCAAACTAAGTTAGAGCTAGATTTGAAGGATCGGGAGTCACCACCCACAAATCCCTCCTTAGAAGACCCACTGATGTTAGAATTAAAGGCCCTTCCAGCACATCTGATGTATGCATTTTTGGGATCCAACAATACTTTTCCACGAATTATCTATAATTACCTTGGAAAATACAAAAGATTTGTCCAAGATCACCTTGGCAAAATTGTTAAATACATTGCAAGCATAAGAGCAAGGAGGCTTATGAGGCAAGATGACATGGTTGAAAGAGCATTAGTAGCCAGTCACAAAAGTCAGAGCAAGGGTGTGCCTCTTATAGGACAAGCTTTGATATTTCTTTCCAAATAACCATCTACGAAAGATTTGAATGAGGAGAAAGTGAGCGCCCTTGTAATGGTGCTTAAACAGTTTAAGAAGGCCATCAAATAGACGATTGCAGATATTATTGGTATCCCTCTCGGAATATGTACCCACAAAATCTAGCTAGTCAAGGACTACAAGTAAAGTATTGAGCACCAAAGGCACCTCAATCCTCCTATGCAAGAGGTTGTGCGCAAATAGATCATCAAATGGTTAGATGTAGGGGTAATCTACCTGATTACCAATAGTGAATGGGTGAGTCTGATATAGTGGGTTCTAAAGAAATGAGGTATCGTAGTGGCACCAAATGCCAACAATATGTTGATCCCGATCCTCATGCAGCCATTCACAAGATAGAGGGTATGCATGGATTGTAGAAAAGTCAATGGTTTGATTGAGAAAGATCACTCACCTATGCTATTTATGGATCAGATGTTGGATCGACTAGCTGGAAAGGTGTGGTACTACTTTTTTGATGGTTATTCAGGCTACAATCAGATCTCCATTGCCCCAGAGGATCAAGAAAAGATGACATTTACATGCCCATATGGCACTTTCGCATTTAAGAGGATGCCATTCGAGTTGTGTGATGGGCTAGCAACATCCCAGATATGTATGATATCCATCTTCTCAGACACGGTGAAAAAAACTATTGAAGTCTTCATGGATGACTATAGTGTGGTTGGAGACTCATTTGGGGATTGCTTGAAACACCTACATGTTGTTTTGCAAAGATGCGAAGAGATTCATCTGGTATTGAATTGAGAAAAGTGCCACTTGATGCTGAAAGAGTGAATTATGTTGGGGAACATGATATTAGTAAAGGAATTGAGGTAGACAGAGTAAAGTGGAGGTGATAAATAAGCTCCACCACCTATCATAATAAATGATATGAGGAGTTTCTTGGGGCATGCAAGATTCTATTAGAGGTTCATAAAAGACTTCTCTAAAATTTCACACCAATTGTGCAAATTGTTGGAGAAAGATGCTAAGTTCGTGCTCGATGATGCATACCTTAAAGCCTTTGAAGGGTTGAAGAAGAGGTTGATCTCAACGCCAATCATTGTAGTTCCAGACTGGTCCAGGCCCTTTGAAATCATGTGTGATGTAAGTGGGGCTACTCTAGTTGTAGTATTGGGAAAACACTAGGAGAACATGTTATATTCTATTTACTTTGCCAGCAAAGCCCTAAATACAACCAAAAGAATTACACTGTCACTGAGCAGGATTTACTCGTAGTGTTCTTTGCATTCGAAAAGTTAGGTCACACCTGTTGGGGGCCAAAATGGTGGTGCATAAATACCACTCAGATCTTAGATACTTGATGGCTAAGAAGGATACAAAGCCAAGGCTAAGGAGATAGATGCTTCTCTTGCAAGAGTTTAACTTCGACGTCATCGTTAGAAAATGAACAGAGAATCAGGTTGCAGATCACCTTTCCAAATTGGAAGATGGGAAATGATAAATTTTAATCATGGATTGGAGATTAGTGATTCATCTCTAGATGAGAGAGTGTTGGCTACATCTTACGATCTGATGCTTTGGTTTGCACACTATGCAAACTACTTGGTAAGTGATATCGTGCCATCTAACATGAACATATATCAGTATTGAAAGTTTATGTCTAATGTGAGGAAGTTATTTTCATATGACCCATACTTTTTCCATGTATGTGCTAATAGGATTATCGTTGTTGTGTTCCTAAGGTTGAGTTGATGAGCATACTTGAGGTATGCCACTCGTCATTGGTGGGTGGACATCATAATGGAATTCAAACACCACACAAAATATTATAGTGTGGGTATTACTGGCCCACTATCCACCAAGATGCCCATGATAACGCCAAAGCTTATGATTGGTGCCAAAGAAAAAGTGGGGTTTCCTGCAAACATGATCTCACTCTAAACCCCATAATGATGATTGAGTTATTTGATGCATGGGGATAGATTTTATGGGATCGTTTATTAGCTCGCATGGAAACAAGTATATCCTAGTTGCTGTGGTTCATGTAATGAAGTGCGTTGAGGCCATGGACCTACCTAATAATGAGGGCAAAAGCATCACAACATTTCTGAAAAAGAACATCTTCTCAAGGTTTGGCACCCCTCGAGAAATAATCAGTGATGGAGGTTCTCACTTCTGCAATAGAATTTTTTAAGCTCTTCTTGAAAAGTATGCAGTGAAACATCGGGTAGTAACGCCTTATCATCCTTAAACGAGTGGGTAGGTGGAGGTATCCAATAGGGAAATTAAATAGATTCTATCCAAGACTGTGAATGCAAACTAGACAGATTGGTCACGAAATTTGGATGATGCATTATAGGCATACCAGACAGCATTCAAGACTCCTATATGCATGTCTCCCTACCAACTTGTCTTTGGAAAAACATGTCACTTGCTAGTGGAACTTGAGCATAAAACAATGTGGGCGCGGAAGAAGTTAAATTTGGACTGGAATGATGCGACAAACTCTAGACTGAGTCAACTCAATTAGCTTGATGAGTTTCAATTGAAGGGGTGTGAGAGCTCAACCTTTGTACAAACAAAGAATGAAGATGCAGTAAGACTGTCAATAGAAAACTGCCTACTCGCACTATGAGACTTGGTACTGCTCTATAATTCAAGACTGAAGTTGTTCCCTGGGAAGCTCAAATTCAAATGGTTAGGACCCTTTCGAGTAGCACACATCTTTGATCATTGGTCTATTGAACTGGAGAGTTGAAATGGAGGAACTTTCAAAGTAAATGGCCAAAGAGTCAAGCCATACCTTGGAAATTTGGATGAGATAAAGATGGTTGAAGAATGGGACCTTGCAGAAGTCTGAGTACTCAAGCCATCTATGTCGTGTTGCAACAAAAACTCAGGCACCACTTAGGAGGCAACCCAAGGAACCCTAGAGCTTAGGCGCCCATGTATGCTTTTTGACCCCTTATGTTTTATATTGCTTTAATTTGGTGCATGGGGACAATGTGCATCTTTTTCAAAAGGGTATGAGTAGTTATGAGTCTAGGTGAAGTCTGAGTAGCTTGGGTCCATAACTAACCCAATTTTTTATCCCGGGATTTTTCTGCTTGTGTTCTTTTTCCCTATGGGTATTTACTTTTTGTTGAACCGACACATTTAGTATGTATAGATAATATTTGTAGCATATAATTTTAATACTTGTGGTACATAACATGTTTTTGTGTTTTGTTTAAAAAAAATGATACCTACCAAAATTTTGATTAGTAGTTCGATAGAAACAGTGCATGTTTAGGTGTGTGATAATGTTTGTTATGATAAGTGAAGATAAATTGAATAAAAAGCATGATCTAAAAGTCTTTTTTTGATAGTGTATGCAGTACCATGTGAGTATAGCTAATTTGCTAGATTTATGTGTTTTGTGCTAATTCAGAACTTGCTCTGTTACTCTAAGTTGGATAGTAGATTAATTGGTTTAGGAAAGGATCTTAGGCCCTTGTTCTTAAATAGCCCACTTAGCCTAAAATGACCAACCAAAATGATGATATAATACCTTGTTCCTAATGTTTGAGCCTAATATGTACCTATTCTTTGGAAACACCTGATTAACCTAGCCTTGTTAGTTGTCCTAAAATTGTCCCTAGTCCTTCCTTGAACATTGTGAACCTTCACCGAGGCAAACAACCTAAGTTGAGGGTGGCTACAAAAAGTGATCCTGGTTTGGAGGACGGATATTGTGCACCTCAACATAGGCCAAAACCATAAGTTGAGGGTGGCTGGTGTAAGGGTGAAACCAAAATAAGGGGGTGAATTGGTGATATGGAGAAACAGGAAAAATTATATACTGGGTGCAAGAAAAAGAGGCGATTCCTGGTTTTGAGCTAAAAAGCAAAATGAAGTGTAGAAGTAAGTCAAAAAGTCGAAAAATTTAGAAGGCACCCAAAAAATCTTGAAATAGGAAAAAAGGAGAATAAAGTGAAAATAAAAGAGTTGGTAGGGCAAAAGGATAGAAAAACATAGTGTCAAGGAGGGACTTTGGTCACTATTTTCTCATAATATCATACAAAAGCCCCTCGAGCCTACGTTACAAGCCGAGAAAGTCCTAAAGTGATCCTAGTCTAGTTAGTTGAAGATGTAAGTCATGAGTATACGGGAAATCCTATGGTGTTAGACATTATGCAGGGATATCTTTTGTGAGAGTGAGTGATCTTGCATAGTCCCAAGGTTAAACATCAAAACATCATTGAGTGTCAAATATGGGACTTCTTTCTATGAGGGCACTTGCATTACATTGTTAGCATTAGACTTGTTCACTGACTGTGGATTGTTGGTGCTCCCTTGTTTGTCATAGTTGTGTTGTCACATGCAACAGGTTGTATTAGTTTGCGAGATAGCTATCTGATCCTGTTTTGAAAAGTTGGTGTGGGTGTCTGAGTCTACAATTAATGTGATGTATGCCGTCGAGTTGAGGTCTGTGTGTTACTATATTATCTGTTTAGATTGAGTCCGTCACTTGAGGACAAACAACAATTTTAAGTTGAGGGTGTTGATGTGTTGCCAAAATACAGTACTTTTGATGCTTAACACTTGAAATTTTGTATGTTCTCAATGTGATGTTAGTTGGTTTTATGTGTGTTTTGTGTTTATATTTGCAGGATTACAGGTTGGCCTTGATTTTGGGGAAAATTATAGAAGTTGCCGATCTTTGCTGTTATATGAGATCCTTTATGGGCCGTAAACCATTCTACAGGTCGTAGGGTGATTTCGTGAAGAATTCCAGTGAGGGGCTATTTTCTGAAGTCTATTTGATGAACATGAAAATGAGCCATAGATAGTTTTGTGAGTCATAGAAGATGGTTCGTGCCCTAAGGATCAGAGACTTGGACTTTCATGAATTTAATCAGACGAAACCCCTATTACGGGTCGTAAACCACTTTACGAGTCATAGGGGGGAGTCGTAGAGTTGAAGTCCAGATTTTTAGCAGCTATGTAAGAAACCCCGATTACAGGCCATGGAATGCAATACGGCCTATAAACAGCTTCCATATGGCGTGCCAACTAGTTCTACTATTTTGTTTAGGGCTTGAATTTTAAAAATTATAAATAAATTTTTTAGGTTATTTTTCATAAGTTCTCGTCTAGTACTCAGAGAACTCAATATTTTGAGAGAAAAAATTGTAAGATCATATTGGAGAGTTTTTGAGGACACTTGTGGTTGAATTTTATCTTGAAGCTTGTGATTCTTATTGAAGTGTGATTTGCTTGTTCTTAATTCTTTTGTATAAGTGCTTACTTGTTTTCTCAATCCATAATTCTTGCACCTACGCATAACATGAGTAGCTAAATTCACAACTAGGGTTGTAGGAACCATGAAGAACTAATAAAGTAAAATAGGATAATTCATAATTCTTGAAAGGTGTCTCTTCATTTTGCATGTTTTCTACTGGTGGCAAATATTAGAACTCTCCTAGTAGTACTGACTAGACCAAGGTAGCAATGAATAAAAAAAGAGATCAATTAACATGATTCGCTTGATTGTTCTCGTCTAATCAACCAAACTGGACCAAGAGGAGGTTGTATTGGGACTAATAGGGTTCTACTTGGACTAATAGGTAAGGGTTAGTAGCGCATACTATGGACATGGGCCAAATCAATGACAACAACAACATACCAAGTCGAATCCCACAAGTGGGGTCTGGGGAGATGGGCCAAGTCGCATAACGAAATTCACCTCTCACCTTTGACCAAATGGCTTGGTGAACATACCTTACCATCTTGCATGCTATACCAAAAAAGAATTAGGTTATCCAGTGATACTGAGTTGGGAAATTATGGGAACACAATATCCTAGTTTCTTACCATATTGGCTTTTCTCTTGTGATAGTTAGTTTAGTTTTATTTTCTCATTGATCACTACAACCCCCCTCCCCCTTGGGGAAGTAAGTTGGTTAATCATTCGGATTGCAAATTGGTGAATTCTCTTATGTCTACGCATTCTCTTTGGGTTCGACCCTAACCTTGGTTAGGTCATATATCTTGATAGTGACCTTTTTATCCTCTAAAAAGGAGGTATAACTTGGGCTACATCAATAAAGCTAAAGGCGGTGGAATAGAATCAATAGGCCTCTCTTGCAACATAGTAGGCTCTGGAGAAGCCTATTGGGTTGTCTCATTGACAATGCTGCCCCTTTAGGAATCCCTTGATCCCTAACCCTGTCACAAACTTTGCCTCGACCTCGAGTGGGAGTCATATCAGCTAACTCGGGCACTCCCACTAAGAGACAGGATTGAGTAATTGGCATCTGCCCAAAAAAGTAGATTAGATACTTTCAATCAAGTGATATGAAGAAGAGCACGCATAGAAGTAAGATGTGAAAACAATTTCCTATTAGGCATCCCATAGCCTCCCAAAGATGAGAATGGATGTCTACAAAACAATCTACGAGACTCTACTAGATACCTTACTCTTGACTCATGAGCCCAACGAACCTAGTGCTCTGATACCAAACTTGTCACGACCTAAAATAGATCACAACCAAAAAAAAAAAGGAAATAAGACAGAAACCATCTCAACATAACATAACATAACAAATCTCCCAAAATCTGAAGTCATACGTATAATAGCGTCTAAGCAATAAAAAAGTGTAAATACATAAGTCTCAAACAAAATACAAGGCTATCTCAAAAAATATAATGAAAGTCTAAAAAGAAAAGTAAAGAAAATCCCAAGGATCCATGGCAACTCCAAGTCTGAGTCTCACCGGTAGGATCTGGGTGGATGTGGAAAGTCCAAAAGAGTGAATCAGCTTCCCTATTCGGGTCCCTATGCTCGATCTGCAGGGATGAAACAGAGTAGAGGTGAGTACACAGAAATATACCCAGTGGGTTCAACCAACTAGGTAAAAGAAATTGAAACAAGCATGTAATAAAGAAGAGCCCTATCCATGCATCCAAAAGGTTAGCACACACTAAAATATATGCAGTAATAATGAGCTAAGATATCCTCAGGTACCCGTAAATACCATAAAACCATAATATGAATATGATGTACAACTTATTAGTCCAAATACAAAGTGTGCAAAGCTTTGCCACCTACCCATTGTCAAGGTAATATCAAAATGCTATAACGTTGCCACCTTCCTATGGTCAAAAGATATCATGATGCCAAGTCCTTGCCACCTGCCCGTGGTCAAGGGATATCGTGATGCCAAGTCCTTACCACTTGCCCGTGGTCAAAGCATATGAAGTATAAATCTCACCTTAAGGTCCTTCCCAGGTCAAGGGGGTGGTACTAATGTGAATCATAATTCCCCTGCCTCTTACCCCGATCAAGGGATGATAAAAACCACTCACAATAGATGTAAATCAACAATGCAATCCAGATATGCATGTAAGTATGTGGAGTAGCATTACAATAGGAATACTAAGCCATGAAACTCATAATAATCATATACACTCAAGGAGTAATATCAAATGTCACAACCAATGCCCAAACCATCATCATATTTTAGATCATCATAGTTATATCAATAATCAAGAGTGTAAATAATATCAGACCTTACTCGTCCCAAATATGCATGAATATCAATATTACCGGACCTAACAAGTCCCAAATATCCAAATATATCAATGATACCGGACCTAACACATCCCAATAATACAAGTATATCAATAATACCCGACTTTGCTTGTCACAATTATGCAAGCACGTCAATAATACCAAATATAACTCATCACAATTAGTCTCACAAGTCTCATTTAGTCACAATTCATCTCAAGTCATCATCAACCCATCACAATTCATCCCAGTTCATCAACAGGGCCAAATTTTATCACAATTTGGCTCAACCATATTCACGTCTCCATCATCATTTCAACATATCAACTCAATTACACAATTACCCATCTAAATCTCAGAATTATTGTATGAACATGATTAATAACTCAAATCTAGTCACAAAATGTTAGCTGAACCCACATCAATGCCAGAACTGCACTTGGACAAGCTTTCAACCGACCCAAATCCTCAAATTGATCCTCCAATTCAATCGATCGAGAAGCATTTTGATACTCATATTGGCAAATATTAGGCTTAGGGGCAAAATAGTCAATTTTAAGGCTAAAATCTAAAGTTCTGAATCTGAAAAACAACTTTAAAATTATATTCTATACGAAAAATGAAATTCATCGGTGAAAAGCCCATTAAAGCCAAGCTTCAATCGAATGAGAAATTAGTATTTAAAGTTTAAAAGACGTAGTCTAAGAATTCCCAATTTTGGATGTCCAATTTCATGAAATCAAAGATAAAATCAAGATAAAATTTATCGAAAATGATTAGTTTAGTGTTAGAAATACTTACCCAATAAAAATCTTTGAAAATCTTTCTTCAAAATCACCCCAAAAATCTTGGAAGTTCAATAATGGGTTAAAATTGAGGTTTTATGAGTTTAAAACTGTCCAGGAATGAAAACTACTTTGTAGATCGCGGAGCCCAATTTCGCAAACACAGATACCAAATATGTCACAAGTTCGTGAATGCGGAGCTCAATATACTATACCCTCTGCAAACGTGAAGGATTCTCTGCAAAAGCGGAGAAGAAATTCACCTACACCAAATATTAGCAAAAATCAGCAACCTAAGTCCAATTTTTCTACTTCGAATGGACCCCTGAAACTCATCCGAAGTCAGGATTTCACAAATCAAATATGTATTCATATTAGAAACATCAATCCAAATTCAACGAAATGATCAGAAATTAGCTTCATGTCCCCCTCACCACATTTACCATTGCAAGTCGATAAAACTACTTTAAAACTCAAAATATGAAAACTGCCCGTCGACAACTCTAAATATTATTTTAAGACCATTTCTAGCTTTACTTTCACCATCCATAACTAGTGGAACTTTCGGAATTTTAATCCGAGCTTTTGAACTCCGAATGTTGACCAAAGTCAAACTTTGGTTCTGAAAACAACTAAAATCACAACTTTGGGCCAAAAAATCTCATTTTAACTCCAAATTCAGTTTTGTAACTTCCCATAGTTTAGTTTTAACATTCTGAATCTAATGAAATCGAGGGATCCCCGATCTGACTTTTGACACTCAGAATGACACAAAAACTCACTTTTTCATTAACTTAAGACTCCAAAAATGCCAAAATTCATATTTTTCAAATTTTAAAACTCATGATTCTAGTTCCAACCATTCAAATAGTTTAAAAATAGGCCCAAAACAACTTATGAAAGGGTAAATAGTAATTTTCACAGATAAGTTTCATAAACTTGCTTGAATACTTAAAATTTCATAATCATGACTTATAAACGAAATTATTATAAAATATGGATTCTCACATAATTGACTTGAAATCATGAAATTGGATTGAAAATATGCATAATTATTACAATAATAGCAATTGAATCCAAGTTAAAGGAACCCATGTAGAATCTTATTAACCCTAGATAGCATGTAAGAACATTAATTTGGAAACCATAGAAATCATGCCATTTATAATAAGTCATGTATAATTAAGTAAATAATGAAATTTCATAAAACACATACTTAAAATTGGATGAGAAAGTTGATGATATTTCGAGGTTCATGGGTGGAAGGGACCCATTGATAAATATTGGCTTAATATAGAATCTAGCAAAAGATTGAAGAAATTTGCCTTGGTACTTGGAAGAATTGACTTAGTCTTCAATGGATCCTTGTTTGAAGAAGAATGTCTTGGGAGGATTATTTAGAAAGAAGGTTTTTGTGTATTGAAAATTAGGTGAGAATAAGTAAAATAATCCTGAAAATTTTTAACCGCCAGTCACCTTATACAAGGCCCCTTGTATGAACCATATAGAGCACTATGAACCGTATAAGGGTGCATGGAAAGGGGAATTGTCCAAGTTTGTTTCCATGAAGGCCACCATGGCTTGTGGTGCTCACCATGGGTTGTGTTCTCCTTTGTGCTCCGTACCCCACTAAAGATTTTAGGAAGAGGGTTCATGAATGGTTCTTCACAGTCCATGGTAACTTCTACGAGATATGGACCCTATCATAGACTCTCATCGTTTAAAGGGATGAACTACAAGAGATTTTCATGGGCCATGGTCCTCATCACGGCCCGTCAATGACCTTACGATATTCACCTGGTGCTAGAAAACTAAATTTTCTTGGGAAAACTTCCTTTGAGTGCCTTTTTTTTTTTACTTTCCAACTTATGGGATATTACACACCACTATTATATCATGACCTAAGTTTGGCCCTAGGTGTGACACAGTGAATGAAAATCCCAAGGAAAACTCAAACAGGCCTCTGAGTATTCGAATAAGCATTCATAGGTAATAAACATTAAACATAAGGAAAAACTTAGAATGAAGCACTTAGGGTTATAGTATGAGATAGATATAGGATACTAGTCAACATAAAATCCATACATGATGTCCAACAATACCTATAAGTATTAGATTAGGTGGGGGCTAAGATATGTCTCTATCTCACCCTCAAGAAAAATAAATGTTAGTCTCAAGATAACTTGAACATGACATAAGTTAGAAGTAAGTAGTTTCCATCCCCGGAGCATAAGGACTTACTAATAAGTCTATAAAGCAAACTTACTCCAACCATGAGGATAAGGATGAGGATAGTCACCTATCCCTACAATGCAAAATAATATAAGCATAAAATATGTATGAGTACGTTTGAATGTACTAAATACATAGATATGCAGTGTAATAATAATCATGTAGTGCAAAAGATTAAGTGCATGCATAAGCAAGTAAATGAGTAGTGCAAGAGTGGGAAAAAGGGATATCAATATACCAATATGCCATGAGTGAATTCATGCAAGACACATTATAAGTCATACACATGTGGGAAGATACCATAACTAATAATAAGACCATGTGATCTATAAAATGAAATTTTGGTGTTGCCACTACCTTAGAAAAAGGGGAGTTGCCAAGGTAGAACTCTACCCCACTAAGTAGGTGTCATGAGTCATGTGTATCCACTAGTGAACCATATTAATAATCATAATCCTTTGGTGGCACATAGTTTTGAACTTAGAGACTTTATATAAGGACTAAAAAAGTCAAGTCCCTACCTCAAAGCCTCATTTGATGCTAAGTTAAATCCCGCAGAATACATATCATAGGCATAAAATCATACTAGTAATATATTTATAAGCTTGTTCATAATCTCATAGTTTCATAAGCAAGAGGTTCATGTAAAACCGACAATGCGGGTGTAAGCCTTCCACTATTACTTTTCATACCTCAATTTGAGTTGATTGGATTCCTAAGTCACTATTTAGGTCTAGGTCACCCTATTTCATAAACTTGCTTGAAGCCTTATACTTGCATGATCATGACTGGAGTTGAAAGTTAGGGTAAAAGTATGAGTTCACAATCACTAAGGTTAAATAAGTAATTAAGATAGATTCATGCATAATCACGTAGTTTAAGATCATTGAATCAAAATTGAAGGAACCCAATCACAATTTCTATAAACCTTAAATAGTGTACTTGAGAAAATTCATGTAGATCATGAAGTTCATGAAATTTCTAATAATTCATGCATATTTATTTGAGTACATAAGCATAATTTAAATCAAATTTTACACTATTGAAACTAAAATCATGAAAATGCTTAATGTACTTGCTTTGAACTC
>JAABOM020113974.1:0-64565 GCA_011800125.2 Solanum clarkiae | reverse complement strand
TTATAGTTGGGTTGTAGGCTGACTTGTCTTGGTGGGATAAGACGAGTGCCATCACGTCCATTTTTGGGTCGTGACAATTATCAAAATACCTCTAGAACATAGATTTGCACAAAAACGCATCTTCCCATGCTCTGTTTGTTAATCCGAAACTGAATATACAATTAGCATGGAAAATTAAGTGGAAAAATGATCTCGTTCGAATTTTAAAGCAACCGGATCAAAAAACAATTTTTTTGTCATGACTCAAGCCTAGGTTCTAGACGTGATATGACGCAAAGGGAACTCGAAAGGACCCCAAGCAAGCCTCTTAGCATATTGTTACACATCCTTGGTCGCGGAAGCAATAAAATAGCAACAAAAGAGTAGATATAGGGATAATCGAAGATAAGGGACATTATTCATATCATAACAACAAGAGTCAAGAGAGAGTCAAGCTCACAACATTACACATGACATGTCCAACAACACCTCTACTACATAGATAAGAGCGGGGGCCAAGACAAAGGCTCACCCTTATAGTAAATATTTACATGAAAGAAAGGATAGTCTTAGAATATAGCATGATATCATAAGCAACGTCCCTGGAATCGAAGACTTACCAATAAGCTTGAGTGAAAGCGTACTAGCCACGTAGATGGGTTCATATAGGTGACGTCATATAGGCATAGAGTATGCGTTAGTACTTTTGAATGTACTAAGTATGTAGGATGTAATTCAACAAGAAATAAGTACATAATCAAAATACATAAGCATAGGCAATGATTAGCATATAAAAATATGACATGTATGAATGAATCTTGAAGTAAAATCATGTATGAATGAATCTTGAAGTAAAATCATGCTTAAATAAAACATCATATGAGTGTAAGGAGGGACTATTATTAGTACAATCCAAGGCCTACCACGTCCTTGGAGAGACCCATTAGGTACAAACCCCTTCATGAGGTTGATGAGGTACAAACCCCCTAACAAGGTTGATGAGGTACAAAACCCCCAACAAGGTTATCAAGGTACAAACCCCCTGACAAGGTTGCACTAGCCTGCTACCTACCAAGCGAGGCGATCGAGGTACAAACCTCCCAATAAGGTTACCCGGGATACAACCTCCCGAGTAAGGCTTGGTCATCCCCAGTACTATAGAGATAATATCGTATACATACATTCCTTTCATCATCATATACATACATTCCTTTTATCATCATAATGTCATTCATCTCATAAAACATGCATTGGACCTTCAATTCCTCAAGAAATCATAACTAGACATTTTATCAAATACTTGGCAGGTGTGTAGTGCTAGTGTAAACCCATGCAATTCAAGAGTGAAATCATGCAAGAAAATTCATTGTAACACCATCAATAGATACTTGGTAACACTCTCAAACAATATACATCAAATCCCATATTAGATCTTAGATTCATAGCTCCAAACATGCTAAAAAGGTTACAATTTCATGCAACCCCAACATAGTGTGCAGTGAAATTCATAATACATAAGACTCATAAGTAAATCAACTTTAAATCATGCAACTCAGGCTATAAGGAAGCTTGGGTATCACAGGTAAAAGGAACCCATGAAAGAAACCCACATACCTTGACTTTTGGAGAATCCTTGAAGAAGATTGGAGATTGACACTTGAAGCTTGAATGAGAACCTTGACATTTGGATTTGTTTTGAGACTTGAGTTTAGGAGTAAAATATTTGGCTAAATGTTTGAATGAGTATTGGGGAATGTTTTGAATGATATGAGGGTGAAATATGGCTAAGTATAGGTATTTTCACGTTTGGGAACACTTAGGCCCAAGACTCAAAAACCTTGGACCAGACATGAAAACGTGCCAAGAAATTATACTATGGCACGCCCTTGGCACGTCGTGCCAGCGGCGCAAAAGCCTCTTTGGAATTCGATTTTTGGGAAAATGAAATTACAATTCGTTTTCTCTGAAATCATGGTTAGGCCAATCTCCCACTCAATTTGACCCCCTGAACAAGAATATGAAGTTGGATTTTCGATATCATCTACGAATTTTGAGATATATAGAAATTACTGTTCCAAGCACCTCTGAGGTACATTTTCGAGCACTTTTTGGGGTCGTTTCATTTTCTATCCGAGATGAAAAATAGTGGTTGTGCGCGGCCAAGGAATGACATGCCTGGGACATGGATATGACTTCTATTTTTAATATTTTATCGACGGGAAATGAAAACTCGTTGGAAAAATTTTTGGAAAAAAAATACAGGTCCACGCCCCGTTTGCATCGTGAATTGGGCATTTTTTAGGTGAAAGTTTTTCTTTTATTTTGAGTGCCATTTCGTTCAATTTCCAACCCCTCCTAAGCTCAAAATAAGATCAAATTAAGTCATTTTAAAGCGTAAATAGGGTTTAAAACCCCATTCTCGGTCCTTTTCTAAACACTTGAAAGATTAGGGCTTGAGAAAAGAGAAAAGAGAAGCTTGGTTGTAGGAAACTCAAGGAGAATTCTTAACGATTGATCATTAAAGCTTCACCCTTAGTATGTAAGTCCAAATTAGAAGCATCAAATTGTTCTCTCATGTGCCCCATAGATGGTCTTAGAAGTGAGTTGAAAGTTCTTGAATCTATATACATGATTCTTGATTTATTTTCTTGACAAATTATATTTATTACATGTATTTTCATATGTTAATGATCCTCATAATTTTTTTTCTTGAATTCAATATTTTTCATAAGATATTACATAAACCCTATATATTAATTATTAAATGCATGCATGAAGGAAGATAGGGATTGAGTATAGAGCGTCGATTGAAAATGTCAATTGTAATTGTGATTGTGAATGTGAGAATGATGATAGGTTGATAGTAGTTAATGGCCCATGAGTCTTCTCAGATGAACTGTAATGATTTTCTATTCGATTATTCACTAATGATTATCCTGAGCCTTGAGCTATTGATGGAGATGTTGATTGATGAGATGATAAGAGTGTTTATGAGACTGATTGAACAATGAGTGCCTTCGCGAGGCTAATTGAGATAGTTTGATTAGAATGGATTGTCTTATTAGCATTAAGTCATGGGAGGATTATTAGAATCGAAAGAGTAAGAGTTAGTCCAACTCGTATTCATCAAACTACGTAGCCAAGTGTAGGTGAGGATTTGAAACATCGCCTTACATTGTGGTTCTCTCTTGATAAAGTTCGTGAAACAATAGAGGACTTATTTGATTGGTTGGTAGTCCCTAATGGATTCGATTCGTTCCCTACCTGGCAAGTACAAAACGATAGTGGCAAAGTCACTGAGGTTGTTGTACAATCACTAGTTGTTATCGGATAAGAGAAACTTCCAGAAAGTTCTTACCTCGAGTACTCTGAGTTGAGATGAGATGAGATGAGTTATGATGAGAAGAGTTGAGTAGAGTTCCCTTGAGATGAGTCTGATTTGATTGATGAGATTTGATTAGTTGATGGGTTACTTGTCTACTCTTTATTCTTTCTTTAGATAGGCATTTGATTAGTTGATGGGTCACTTGTCTACTCTTTATTCTTGCTTTAGATAGCCATTTGATATGTTGTTATTGTCCTTGATGTTGATTGATGTTTCATATTATTCTACCTGTTTTGGTTTCATTCAACTATTTTACATACCGTACATTACACGTACTAAGCCATTCTGCACTACATCATTTAATGATGCAGATTCAGGGATTAGAGATTATCAACAGGCACATCGTTGAGCAAATTGGATGTCTAGCTAATTAGTGAGGTACTTCAAAGGATCCATTATGTTATTTCATCTTTCTTTAGAGTTAGGCATTTACTAGCTTATTATTGATTAAGTTAGCTATGGGTCTATCATTGGCACCACCTGATAGTGATTGAGGCTTCATAGACTAGAGTCGAATGTTGATTGTTAAGATTGTGAGCTAGTTCTTTCTATTATCCTTCTACTACATTATTATTATTATTTTGAGACTAGATGATAAGATGCGCCCATTTACTTTTCCTTTGTCTTCCGCTGATTAGTTGAATGTATGAATGAATGAATGTGATGAGGCCAAGTGGTATGCTTGTAAACTCTTTCATGGGAGACACATCCTTCTTCCTACTAACACCCCCTACATAGTCTTTAGCCACTGCTCTAACTTTTAAGCTCAAGGAGGGATTGGGTAAGAAATGAAAAGGAATTGTCTTTCATAAACATGAGTCAAGGTTACAAGGTTGCCAAAGAAAGGATCAAGACTTAAAAGCACTTGACTAAGGATTCATTCACTGCTAAGGGATGTTACCATGGTCAAATTGGACTAATGGAACAAAGGAATGCATAAGGTCCTCTACTAATTCGGAAATAACCAAGATACTCCTCAAAACAAACCGAGAAAGTTTAAGATGATGCAATACAAGAATTCAAAAAGATAACTAATCCCAATTAGGCAAAATGGCTTTGCATTCAAATAATGGCAACAAATTTGCAATTTTTCTATCATCGCATATCTAAGATCAATTGCTCACATAGTCAACTCAAGATTCCACAGTCCATTCAGGGATTGATTTATCAAGAAAGGAATAATTAGTGAGTGTATACTCCTTATCCATGGTATCACCCGAATCAAAGATATGGATCATCAATGCTCGTATTGCTACGGACTAGAGACACGATATTACATTCACATTCTTGTCATCTATGCACGGGGTTTTCCAAAAATTTGATTCGAGGATATCATTTGCAATCATTCATCTATTCAACAAGAAAAATAGAAAGAAAAACAAAAAATAACAAAAATAAACACTATTCTATTGCAATCCAAATTAAAATTTATTTGCAACCCAAAAAGTTAAAAATTGTCTAAATATCCATCAATAACATCAACATTAAAAGAAAATGCCATTGTCTCATCAAAAATAAAAGCATAAATCATCCAGAAGACAGGGAATTCCTCAAGATTACCCATTCCTAACAGAATAAACATTGCCTTCAATGAGTAAGGGACACCAAAGAGTAAGCATAAGAGAAAGTAGTGAGTATAAGCATCCCCCTTTCAAGTCAATCCTGCTGTGGTGGCGGTGGTGGTGGAGCTAAAGAAGAGGTCATGGGGGCATCAATGCCTTCTTCTATCGATGTTCTCGCAAGATCAATATCAGGCCCAGCAGGATAAGGCTCACCCACGCCGGATGTATGTATCATGGACTGATCCACAACAGATGCTGCTTTCACCACTTTCACAATCTCGTTCTCCACCCCTTCTAGCTCCTCCTGGTCCTCTTGGCTCTGCTACACTCCCATTGTCTCCTCATCAATCTCTGGGATGCTCACTTCTTAGTTCTCTTTACCATCATCAATTGGAACATCTACCGCTAGCCCCTTTTCTGGGATCCACTAGCCCATCGAAAGATGTACTTAGATTAGTAGACCGAAGGGATGTCACATCCTTTTCCAACTCATCAACATCGACTTTCAAAGCCGATGTGTCTGTACTACCACCACCTGCTTTCTTATCCTTTACCACTCTATCCTTTAAGCTGACCAACTCCTTCCCATGGTCGTCAATTATAGATTCGAGCCTATCTATCCTCAGCTTGTGAGCCTCTATTAGCTCACACTGATTTGTCTCAATCTCAAAATATGCCTTCAAAGCCTTGGCTATGGCTACATCAACTAACTGGGGCACAAATGACTCAACCTTTGTGGCCCAAAGATCAATGACTTTGTCTAGGTGGCCAATCGCAAAAATAGTGGCCTTAGTGAGTGGAGGTTGGTTATTTGTGGCCTCTAACTCTGTAGATGGACCAGGAGCAGAAGAAGAGTGTAAAGTGTGGGAGGAAGAAGATATACCTACCTTAATGCCTAGCTTTGTAGTACAATACTCGAGGGCCTCAACATCAACAACCGATATTTTTTCAGTCGGCTTCTTCCTAGCCATAATCTCTGCATCTCTCAGGTACTCAGCCTCAATCCGCCTGATATTAGTAGATGCTGATAGAGTCACCTCTACATCAATCTTTTCATTCCTTGGGACTCGAGCCCTTCTGCACAATGTAGTGATAAGACTAGGAAAGGATAGTGAGGTGCGGACTTTGTTTGTCCTTGTGAGACTTTTAGGAGTAATGATAGCACCAAGATTTAGCCTCTTGCGATCCACGATACTCCCAACTAGTGCCGCCTTAGCCTGTTGAAGCACTGACTCATTATGTGATAGCATCAAGTTGCTGCTGATATACCCAAACCAGAATCTTGCCGAAATATTCATCTCTTTCTTTTCAACAATGGCTCCCTCCCCTAACCATAAGGGAGTTGGAATCCCAATCATTGGAGACAACTACTCTTTCATATCATCAAACATTTGAACCTTCATCATCTGTTCTATGTCATTTTTATCCTTGTGCACATATACCAGGATATCATTGATCTCAGTTTGACTGCATGAGACTTGCACACCCTCTACTTCCACAGTATCAAGGGGTTGGAGCAACAGCTTCACCCTGCTTTTGTTCATTAGAATGGCCTTGTCATAGGCCTCATAAAACTGCCAGATCAGGATGGGAATATATAGATCCTGAGGTTTGGTGAAAAATTGGAAGTTATGGAACTTAAGGTTTCCCAGACCTCTAGATATTTGTCAATCACCCCATCAGTGGAACAATTGTTTCTCCTCCAGGATTGTTCGCTTTCCCTCTACCTTGAGTCTTTTCAAATGTTTTGGGGCGGTTGTTTCCTTGATCTTTTTGGATTTCTGGAGTAGATGCTCATGAATGAATTTCGACCTGGCCTGACTCCGATCCCTTTTTTTACTATGCTCTGAAGTAGGCTCTTTGAAAGGTATAAGTCTCTCATCCTTCTCCTCTGAGCAGGTCTATGTTGCATTGAGTTACTCATCCTCATCACTAGTGGTTTCTTGTTGCTTAGCTACTTTTATTTTACCCCTGGCTTGCACTTATTTTTGAGGCTGCTGAGATATTTTTTTTTGCTCTATTAGGGGCTATGACAACCCCTCCCCCTAGTTTCTCTAGATCCACCTTGAGTGACCCACTCCTTGGGTTTACCCATTCCTACACCATAGTGATCTCTAAACAACTTACTAGAGGCATTGATAAAACAATCAAACATAAGAATTGATCATATTAGAAATATTCAGAGTAGACAGGTTAATTAAACTGTGGATCATGCTTGACGAATCACCGAACAGATTCAGCGATCAGAAAAACCGTCACTTCTTTCACATATTTCAAATTTAAAGCCGCTGCTACTTTCAGCGAACTTATGCACATTTAGTGGTATGCCGTATTAATTTGACGATGAAAAAGGCTCATCACTGAAAGTTGTAGAAATAACTCAAGAAGAACAACCAACTACGGTGGTGCATGTGACAATTGGGCGCATCGCTGAGTGCACTTAGGTAGTCAAGATGACCATCTCCAGTGGTGACTGGCAAGGCCTTTCATCCATTCACTCACACTTTGACAATTTAACATATTACATGGATATAATTCACATACTAACCCAATACAACACATCAATGCATTCTTTACTATTGATTGTCAATATCACATGGTCTCTATAGCTATACACTCACTCAAACGACAACTTACCCTTAAGAATGAAGTCACCCAATCTATCATAGAGTAAGTTTAATCACTTAAAGGAGATCAAGGATTGCTCAGACTTCACCCTTAGTGCATAGAAACAATCCATCCAACTAGCAAATATTTTTCAAGAATACATTCACATGATCATGGCATCTTCTTAATTGAAAACATTCAAACATGATGCAAAGTATGAAATTGAGGTAATATGTAGAAACAACTCATCATTGAGAAAGAAACAATTCATTCATGAACCTAAACCCAACTCACATACGCCTCCAATTTTGACATATATTAAAGGATTCCAGAACCCACAATAAATCATTCGTACATGCAACACAGGGTTTAAGAGTAACATAAGTCCTACCCACTCAATACTCAACAAGATTTTCAAGCCTCAAAGTATGATTATCACATTACAAACCCTGATCAATTTCATAAGCAATGACCTTCATTAAAAGAACTAAAACAAGGGCAAAAAACATACCTTTTCAATGGTGAGATACAACGAAATTTTCAATTGATGCCTTTTGATGAATATCTTTAACCCTTTTGTGAAACATTTTCAATGAAAAGCCAAGAGAAGGTGTATTGATGTGCAAGAGAAGTGAAAAGGAGGGAAGGTGGAAAGTGAAAGGGCCAAGGCAATTGAAAAGCCTTAAGTAGTTCGGCGATCATCCGTGCTGAGGGTTGGCAAACCACATTGCTTAACATAGTTAGTGTAGAACCGAGTGTGCTAGGGACTGCCCTTTTTTTTTACAATGAACTTACCTTGTCTTCTGCCTTAAGGTGTGGTAGAATTGACTATTGCTAACTTATTTCAAGGATTCGCTGGTTTAACATTCTGTTCACCGAATTCGGCAACACCTCAAGAGTCAGCACTCGACTCAAAAAGGTAGTCAAACTGATGGTCACCAATGTGGTTCGACTATATGTCGAGTGGTCCCACTTGGTCACCAATATCAACTTTCCACTCCCACTTTTCTTTGTTAACCCTACACAATTCAACACTCATTATTCAAACTAGAAAATAGTTAAATACTCTGTCACGACCCAAGCCTAGGGCCTAGATGTGACCGGCGTATGGGGAACCCGAAGGAACCCCAAACAAGTATCATAGCATATCATTACACATCCTTTGTCGCGGAAGTAATGAAAAACAATGTAAGAAACATAAATAAGCGAAATTTGGACTATGGGAGAGACTAATATTTATATAGCTTGAATATCGTAAGTAAGTCAAAGCTCAAGCATAATACATAACTTGCCCAACAACATCTCTAATATAGGACTTAATGGGGGCCAAGACAAGCAACTGGGCTCACCTCATAGTAAAAGTATACCAAAAAGAAGGATAGTCTTTAATACATAGCTTAAGAACATAGATATTGCCCTCGCACATGAGAACTAACCAACTAGCTTGAATGGATACCACTAGCCACATGGAGAAGGATGATGACCAAATGGATCTCCAGTTCCAATATGGTAACATCATGTAGTCATAGTGTATGCATTAGTATGTTTGGATGTACTATGTGGGATGCAGTGCAATAGGAGATAGGCATCATAATCAAAATGCATAATAATAACCAATAGATTAAATAATAACAATATGGAATATATAACCAACTCTTAAATTAGTCATGGTTTGCAAATCATTCATCTTACATAGATTGTAATATAAATGTTTAAAGAAGCCTCAACCGACATAACATAAGACCTTTTGGAGCCACCTTGCTTACGGGAGCCCATCCCCTTTCGGACTAAGTAACCTTCTTTACAAGAGCCCGTCCTTTTTTGGATTAATTGGCCCTCCTTATGAGATCTTGTTCCTTTTCGAATTAAATGACCTTTCTTACGAGAGCACCTCCCTTTTCGAATTAAGTGGCATTCCTTACTGGAGCCCGTCCCTCTTCGAATTAATTGGCCTTCCTTACGGGAGCCCTTCCCTCTTAGGATTTAGCGGCCTTCTTTAAGTGAGCCCCTCCCTCTTCGGAATAAGTGGACTTCCTTATGGGAGCCAGTCCCTCTTTGGATTAAGTTGCCTTCCTTACGGAAGCCCGTCCCTCTTCGGACTAAGTGACCTTCCTTACGGGAGCCCGTCCTTTTTGGATTAAGCATTTCATAGAACTAGCTCATCAAACCATTACATTTCAATCATCATCATAAAATATTTTAAGCTCATAAGACATGCGTTGGACCTTCAATTCCTCAAGAAACCATAACCAGACATTTTATCAAACACTTGACTTGTGTTAAATGGTAGTATAAAACTATGCAATTTAGAGATGAAATCATCCAAGTAAATCCATTATAAAACCATCAATCAATACCTTGAAACACCCTCAATCAATATATTTAAAAACCCTCATCAAATCTTACAATAGATCCAAGATTTATAGCTCAATATATGGCAAAACAATCACAACTTCATATAGCTTTAACATAGTTCATAGCCATGTTCATACTAGCAAACCCATTTGTAAAAACAACTTTAAATTATAAAATATTAATTAAAAGAGGGTTTAGGTACCATGGATGGAAGGACCCAATCGTTCAACACCACATACCTTAGGTCTAGAGATTCTTTGAATTGAGATTGGGAAGAATAGAGGCTTGGAAATGATCTTTGAATCCAATCTTGTTCTTGGGTTTCCTTAAAATTGAATTGGAGCTTGATAGAGGCTTTTGAGAGAATTGAGAGTGTATTTCAAATGAGTGTAATGATTTTGATCCTTTGGAACCTTGTTTACGTCTTTTAGGAAGGTTAAGATAGCATTGGAAGTCTAAAATGGGCATTAGAGTAATTAGCATTTACGGAAATGCCATTAATGAATGGATGCAAAATTTGGCAAAGTGTTGCCCCACGAAAGGTCCCATGGGTCGTGTGCCACTCCAAGGTCGTGTGGAGTGCCCGTAAAAAGTTACTTATTCCAAAAATTGAAGTTGCAAATCAATTTGAAAAAGACGTCTCATTATGACCACGGAGTCCTCCACGGGTCGTGTGGAGCCTCACAGCCCGTGTGGAGGCTCGTGGCACCATAAATGGTGCTGGAAAATGTTGCTCGAGCTCCATACCAAGGGACATGGGTCGTTCACCATGCCACAGGTTGTGATGAGGGGACGTGGCACAACACTTAGCAAAAAAAACTCCCCCAAATGCCCACTATTCCTTTCTTGTACTCACCCCACTACCAGCCACACGGCTAGTGGAAAGCCACACGGCCCATGCCATTATTTGTCCCCATGCCTTAGGCGAAAGATGGCCTTTTCCAACTCAACACACCTCACACGACCAGTACAAGACACCACTGCCCGTATACGTATCCGTGGGGCTTTACTGCACAGGAGGGTCTTACAAAAACGATCATAACTCCTTTATCCGAACTCGAAATGAGGTGAAACCAAGTGGGTTGGAAAGCTAACTTAAAGGGCTTTCATTTGACATATCGTAGGTCACACAGTTCCAAATGTGATAAAAGTTATTCTAGTTTAAAGTTGACCCTTGCATGAACCATTACCCAAATCTTAGCTTTTAGGGATGTCTTGAACTCGTTTAGGTACTTGGAGTCTCCCATAAACCTAATACAACCCCAACCTAACCAAATGAGGCTGGGAACATTCGTACCGAAATGTGAAAGAAACGTGCATGAGGAAAGTAGTTATGAAGACTTTAGCCCAAACATGAATGCAACAATGCACATAAACATGATTTCCAAGGAAAGTTCAACATGTACATTGAAAATTCTCGTAATCTTATTAACATGAACATGATTGCATACAATGACATAAGGGCCAACACTTTAGACTTGGCATCATAAAAAGGACTTGACATATCATCATAAGCTTGAATAGAATAAAAGAGATACATGTATTGCTTCTCCATGTCCACACCAGCTCCCTAAGAAACACATACGAATAGACGATTCTTCTAAAGGGCCTTAATAAAAACCACATCCCCATTAACCAACCTCTCCACTCATTCATTCGACACCTCTACCAGGACCTCCCTCCAAGCCAACTTATCCTTCCCCTCACCCACAACTTCAAAGAGTTCTATAACACTAGAGTCACCAACAAATCCCATCCACCTAGAAGCATGAAGAACTAGGCGAACCATATCTACATCCATAGGCAAATCCCCAAACCTATGCAACCTTACCAACCTCCCTCTACATTCTATAAGGAATGATAATCCTCAACTTAAGTCTCAATCTTAAATTCACCTAACCACCTGGTACCACAGCCACCATCTCCCCCTTGGGAGACAACTTCCACTCTATTGTTTTCTCACCTAAAACTCCAACTCTAATAGGACGGAATCAAGGCCTTGCTTAAACTAGACTTCTTAACCCAAGAAGACCCGGAATCACCAAGGACATTATACTACCATTCCCAACTTCCCTCAACCTATTTCCAACCTAGCCAACTAATAGACACACCAGTCTCCTCTTCTCCACTATTATCCAGATATGCTAAGCTACCCATAGTCACCCTACTTAGAGCACCAACTACAACACTAGCTTATCGAAAAAAAGAACTAAAGAGCACTCATATCATAATCCTTAAAGAATTCTAACCACCTTCTTGTTATTCACAAAGAACACTTATCATATTTATCAACCAATCCCCCCTCCCTCCAAATGATCTACAAGCTTTAAATATATCAACACTTCATCACTAGAAACCACCACAAACATACCAAGGTAGGTTTTAAGACCCTATTCATGAAACCCAAAAACATAGCCAATGCATAAATTAACTAATCTCCATGAAGACACAACCTGCATGCAACTATTCCATCGTAAGTATAACACCACAAGCCACCACACCAACTCCAACAAGTCACAAGGCAAAACCTAATACAACATAAACATGGATCAATACTTGTGGACTTTCTAGCAACCATATACTCAACCAAGAGAAAGACACCAAATGTTCAAATCACAACTTGGGACACACAAGAAGCCACCAGCAACAAAATGAATAATGAAAGAAAATAATGAAACTCGGATCCATCAAAATTAGAACCTTCAACTTACCTTCCTTCGCCTTCCTCTTTGAAGCGGCATGATCAACTAGAAGAGAAAAAAATTGGTGGGGGGGGGGAACTTAACTCAACTCTATAACATGACTTAGAACATGAAGAAAGGAAACATTTCCTGAATCGCCTCATAGCCTCCTATTCATAATCTTGGCGCGCTTCACAACTATGAATCGAATTCTAATCGATGCGGTGTGTTGGACTCCGAGGATCTATCAACTTAATACTCTGATACCATATTTGTCACGACCTAAGCCTAGGTTCTAGACGTGATCGATGAATGGGGAACCAGAAAGAACCCCAAACAAGCCTCGTAGCATATCATTACGCATCCTTGATCGCGGAAGCAATGCAAAACAATGTATGAAACATAAATAAGGGGAATTGGGACTATGGGAGAGACTCATATTTAAATAGCTTGAGTATCATAAGCAAGTCAAAGCTCGACCATAATACATAACTTTCCCAACAACACCTCTAACATAGGACTTAACGGGGGCCAAGACAAGCAACTGGGCTCACCCTCTTAGTAAAAGTATACCAGAAAGAAGGATAGTCTTTAATACAGAGCTTAAGAACATAGATATTTCCCTCGAATAAGAGGACTTACTAACTAGCTTGAATGGATACCACTAGCCACGTAAAGGAGGATGATGAACAAATGGAGCTCTGGTTCCTACCTGGCAACATCATGTAGGCCTAGAATATGTGTTAGTATGTTTGAATGTACTAAGTATGTGGGATGCAATGCAACAAAAGATAGGAATCATATCAAAATGCATAATAATAACTAATAGATAGCATAATAACAATATGGCATGTATAACCAACTCTTAAGTAAGTCATTCTTTGCAAATCATTCATCTTACATAGATCATAATATAAATTTTTAAAGAAGCATCAACCAACATAATATAAGACCTTTTGGAGACACCTTCCTTACGGTAGCCCATCCCCTTTTGGACTAAGTGACCTTCTTTACGGAAGCTCATCCCATTTTGGATTAAGTGGCCCTCCTAACAGGAGCCCACCCCTTATCAGATTAAGTGATCTTCCTTAAGGAAGCCTATCCCTTTTGGATTGAGTGGCCTTCCTTATGGGAGCTCGTCCATCTTCAGATTAAGTGACCTTTCTTACGGGAGCTCGTCCCTTTTCGGATTAAGAATTTCATAGAACTAGCTCATCAATCCATTACATTTCAATCATCATTTCATCATCATATAATCATCATAAAATAATTCAGCTCAGAAGACATGTGCTGGACCTTCAATTCCTCAAGAAGCCATAACTGGACATTTTATCAAACACTTGACGGGTGTAAAATGGTAGTATAAGACCATAAAATTTAGAGATGAAATCATGAAAATAAATCCATTGTAAAATAATCAATCAACAGCTTGAAACACCCTCAAGTAATATACATCAAAATACCTCATCAAATCTTACAATAGATCTAAGATTTATAGTTGAAAACATGACAGAACAGTCACAACTTTATATAGCTTTAACATAGTTCATAAACATGTTTATACTAGCAAATCCATTTGTAAAATCAACTTTAAGTCATACAATATTAATTAAAAGAGGGTTTAGGCACTATGGGTGAAAGGATCTAATAGTTCAACACCACATACCTTAGGTTAAAGTTGCTTGGAATTGAGAATGGGAAGAATGTTGGCTTGGAAATAATCTTTGAATCCAATCTAGTTCTTGAATTTCCTTGAAATTGAATTGGAGCTTGATAGAGGCTTTTGAGAGAAAAGAGAGTTTATTTTAGATGAGAGTAATGAGTTTAATCCTTTGGAATCTTGTTTAGATCATTTAGGAAGGTTAAGATAGTATTAGAAGTCCAAAAAAGGCATTCGAGTAATTAGCATTTACAAAAATGCTATTAGTGAATGGATGGAAAATTTGGCAAAGTGTTGCCTCACAAAAGGTCCCAGGGTCTTGTGGCACTCCTCGGTTCATATGGAGTACCCGTGACAAGTTACTTAGTCCATAAATTGAAGTTGTAAATCGATTGGAAAAAGACATCTCGTCATGACCACGGAGGCCACCATGGGTCGTATGGAGCCTCACGGTCAGTGTGGAGGCTCTTGGCACCATACTTGGTGCTAGAAAATGTTTCCCGGGCTCCACGCCATGGACCATGGGTTGTACCCCATGCCACGGGTTGTGATGAGGGGGCGTGGCACAACAGTTAGCAAAAAAAGCTCCCCCAAACGCCCATTATACCACTCTTCTACTCACCCCACGACTAGTGGCAAGCCACATGACCCATGCCACTGGTCGTGCCCCATGCCTTAGGGCAAAAATGGCCTTTTCAAACTCAATACATCTCATACCCTCATACAAGACGCCACTGCCTGTATAGGTGCCCGTGGGGCTTCATTACACGGGAGGGTCTTACGAAAACGGTCATAACTCCTTCATCCTAATTCAAAATGAGGTGAAACCAAGTGCATTGGAAATCTAACTCAAAGGGCTTTCGTTTGACATGTCATAGGTCACCCACTTCCAAATGTGCTAAAATTTATTCTAGTTTAAAGTTGATCCTGCATGAATCGTCACCCAAAACTCAGGTTTTAGGGAAGTCTTGAACTTGTTTAGGTACTAGGAGTCTCACATGAACCTAATACAATCCCAACCTAACCAAATGAAGCTTGAAACATGGATACACAGGAGCATAAAGTTACAGGGTGTCACATGCTCACCTTGAGTTTCTTCCCAAGCAGCACCTTAGTTAATGTCATGGCACGATGCCATTCCTCTTTACTTCAAGTTACTGCTGATTTGACCATTAATGACAATACCTCAAGATCATATCTCAGTTTCAAAGATTTGGATATGTTGATTACAACCTCCTCATCACTCACTCTAAATTTTAGATCTCTACGTACAGAGTTCACCCGGTGGCTTAGAATGACCTTCCCAAGATTATTAGCATATTTGTATCCACCCCCCAATGCAAAATCACGAAGTCTATAGGAAGAAGGAATTTTTCTCCTTTCAGTAACATGTCGTGTAAAATTCCCACTGGTTGTTTGATGGACAGCTCAACTATGAGTAGCTGCATTATGGTCGGTGAAGGGGTCTCCAAGCCCAATTCCTCAAATATGGTTAGGGGCATGAGATTTATACTTGCCCCCAAATCACATAGCGGTTTACCAAATTTTGACACTCTTATTATGCATGGAATGGTGAACACCCCAGGTCTTCCTTCTTTACCACCAATTTTTATATTAAGATTGAACTGTAGTTGTGAGAAATTTCAACTGCTTCATACTCAAGAGTTCTCTTCTTTGTCGCTAATTCCTTCATGAACGTGGCATACCCTAACATTTAAATCAATGCTTACACAAGTACAATATTTATTTATAATGAATTAAACAAAGAAAAGAACTTTTGAATCTTAGCATCCTCGTTTGTATTCTTCAACCTTTCTTGGAATGGAGGATCAATTTTGACTTGAGCTATTTTCAACCTTTCAGCTGTACTTGAATATTTGGGGAGAGTTTTCCTGGCATTCGCTGCATTGTCCCCACTTTTCTCTTACTTATTACTCTCTGAATTGCTAAGAGCTTCACCATCTTCAACTTGATACTCATGCTAATCATCTTCAACTACAATTACATCTTCTTTTTCTTCCACCTCTTTTAGGCCTTCTTTAACAACAAATGATGATTTAGTGCCTTCAACCACTTTTTCTCTCTGAGTAATAATGGCTAAACACTACTGATCATTCCCTTTGGGATTAGCCACTGTGTCCCTAGGTAGACCTCCTTTTGGACGTTGAACTCTAACTGATATGTCACTGTTTGACTCAACTGAAAAAAATCAGATTTCATCTCCTTTACGACCTTATCAAAGGTTTCAATCTTGCTTAAGATTTGGGAGAGCAATCCTCAGTACGAGAATTCTCTTGATTAACCACTGGTTTAGCAGCCTTCACCCTATCGTGAGATGGAATATACCTATCTCCATCATTGTTTCTCCAACCTCCAACTTGAGGTTGGTTAGTCCATTCACGATATCACCATTCGGAGTTATTGTTCCAACCTTGATTCCTAGGTGGCCTTGGAAAATCCAGCCGAGACCCCACCATTTGGTTCCCATGTAACGCATTTCTTCATTGTAACCGCCTTCAAATGGTGCACCCTCAAAAATCACATCTTTGATAGCTCCCATAACACTAAAAATTTTACGATTTCCTCCCATAAAATGCTTGGTCAAAAGATTAAGATGTGTTAACATCTTATCCACGTTTCATCACTTTTGTGGTCTTTGGAAAGTTGTTCCTTGGTTAGGCCTCTGTGGTTTATAGATACCATATCATCTCTTGTATACCATGCTTGATTAATCTTTGTCATGGCATCCAAGAGGTTACAAGCTTTAGTTAATATTTGTGTCATTAAGCCTCCTCTCATTAACTAATCAACTACTCCTTTCTTTGCAGCATCAAGACTCATGTAAAAATATTACAGGTGCATATGGTTTGGAAGTCCATAGTTAGGACATTGAAGCAAAATTTTCTGAAACTGGAGCGATGTTTCATGCAACGACTCACCTTTGAGCTGTTTGAAGTTCTCAATACTTCTTCTCAATTTTATCATCTTCGAGGGAGGGAAGAAATATCAAGGAACGCATTTCGCAGCTCCTCCCATAAAGTAAAAGAATCATGAGATTGCTTCGCTAGCCACTGTTGACATCTCGAAGGGGAAACATCGCGGCAACTCTTAAGAAATAACTAAATTCCGAGAATTTAAAGAAAGTGTTAGCACCCTTCAGAATCCACAACTGTGGGTCCCGACTGAACTCATTTTTTCAATTTGAGGAGGAGATACGTAATACAACATAAGTATAATAATCACAATATATACACAAACAATAAAATGAATAATGACATGAGGAACGTCTTAAGTTCGACAAACGCCAATAATATACACAATAAATGAATAAATAAAAAAAGTAAAAATGATAATTAAAGATATCATCCATCTTATATACATGGAAGACCTTGGAAATCTATGGTAATTTTTTTATTAGTCAATTTTGAGAAATAATATATGAATATGTGGGTCCCATTTAAAGAAAAAGAAATTCAAAAAGATAAAAATAAAAAAATTAAAGTCAAAAGAGATAAAGAAAAAAGTAGAGTGAGAAAAAAGGGGAAACATGTGGGGTCGGAAAAATATGTGGACCCAAGAAAATACGGAAATTTAATTTAAAATACTCGACAAATTAAAAGGTATCAATTAATAAGCTTCTTTTAAAATTAACTAAGAGAAATAATAATTAAATTACAAACTACTTAATTTTGAATAATTTACAACTAAAATTTTAAATTTAACACATGACAAATATGAACCTAAATTATTTTTTTTCCATTTTTTTTTAAATGGGGAGACCTTGAATTCCGACGGATAAATTTTTCGTTGGCCATGTTTAAGAAACAACATTATTAAATAATGATAGAAACCTAATTATGCCAATCAATAAGCAGAAAAAACAACAATTATGCCAGTCAATAAAGTAGAAGAAACATAATTATGACAATCAATAAAACAAAAGAACAACAATTATCTCAATTAATAAAGCAAAAGAAACAATAATTATACCAATCAATAAAGTGAAATAAACAATAATTATGATAAAGAACAAATCAATAAAGTAATGAAACAACAATAATGATAAAAAAAGTGTAAGAAAATTATTAAATAAGGTATAACTGCGACCAATAATTGAAACCAACTTAAAACTTATAGTCATAAGAAAAACCCAAAATAAATAAACAAACAAAATGACATGACATATAAATAATGAATCACTAACAACTTTATTTAAAATGAATATGACATAACGAGCAATATTTAATTTTGCAATAATTGGACAAAGTAGATGAGAAATAAAACAGTAAAAATGATAATATAGCAACAATCAATTAGGTAAGCTTAAAAATTATATGAATCAGTTTTGAACAAAGCTGTTAATAAAATTATGAATAGTAAGAAAAATTAGAACAATAAGCATTCTCTAACTAAAGCTAAAATAAACAAAATGATGGATGAAAAAAATATGACAACAAAGCAACCTGCTAGAAACGATTAAATCTGGATAGATCTACATAAGCAAAATAATTCAATAGAATAAAATCAAATAAAGAATAAGATTATAAAAAAAAGAAAGAAAGAAAGAATGGGAGCTGTTGGTTTACTGCAAAATAGAGGAGGGTCGATAATAGTCATGGGCAACTAGATTCAGCTCGGCGAGGAAAAGGTTATAAAGCTGCATTTGGGGCATTTTCATGCTGATTTTCTGGCATTGTTTTGGGCTAACGTCGTGGTTTTTTTCAGCTGGGTTTTGGTCAGGGTGTTGGTATCTTCATGGTTGATTTGAGGCTTGGTTCAGAGCTCGTTTCGGATGTGATTTTTGGGTTGAGAAAAGGGTTGTTTAGGGCTATTTTGTGCTGCATTTTGGAGGTGATTTTGTTACTGCTTTGCTCACTATTTTGGGGATGAAAAGGAGTCATTTTAGGGGCTGATTTGGTGTGCTTTGGGGATGGACTTTTAAAGTGTTTAGGTTGCATTCATGGTGTTTTCAGGGGGGTTTGGGGTCAAAATGGGGGCTATTTTGGGTCGTTTTGGGGGATGAATTGTTGCAGTTTTGTGCTACATTTTAGGGGTGATTGGGTAGTGATTTTGGAGTCGAAAATGGTGATGTTGGGGCTAATTTCACTGACTATTTTTTAGCAGTTTTTTTAGGTGGAGAGAAGGGGGTTTGTGGCTGCATTTCATGGGTGAAGATGGGGCTGTTTTGGTACTCTTCTTGTTGGTAATTTTGGGGAGCGATTATAATGGAGGTTTTGGTTTTTGGAGAAAGAAAATGTCGGGTAGGTTGAAAAAGAAGGAGAGTTGGTGAAAGACAAATGGTCCCATATAAAAAGAAAAGGAAAAGGAAAAGTTAAAGTAAAAATAAAAAGGAAAAGGAGGGGACATGCGGGGTCAAAAAAATATAGGTTGAATTTAATTTAAATACACAATGAATAAAATTAAATTAGTTAATGAACTTCTTTAGAATTGAATAATAGAAATAATTAGCTCAATTATGAACAACTTAATTTCGAAAATAATTTGTAATAACTAAACAAGAATATAATCTTTTAATAATTATGAAAATATTACATAATACATACGTACAAATTATATGAATTTTTTTTTGTATAACATCAAAAATAAAATAATAGTAAAGAATATTAGAAATACACAAATATTTGAGTTAAATTTAATATAAATAAAAAATACCTATTTTAATTAAATGACACTCTAAAATGAGCTATAGATCGGTCAAAATTGGGTGTCAACAGCTACCTCAATGTCTCTCCGGTGATGGAGAAGGGAAATAACCTTAGTCGAATAGCTTCCTGACTCACTCCTCTTTAGCTGAATGGGAGGCACACATCAAAAAAGTTTCTTAAGTGTTCAAGAGGATCGTCGTGGCCAAGCCCTCCGAACAATCCCTTCAATTGGAGGAGTTGCAACATGGTTCTCATTATATGAAAATTAACTCCTCTGGCTAATGGGGGTAGTCGGATAGCACCCATGCTCCCCACCTAATCCCATTTGACATCCTGCATGTTCATGCCTCCAACATTCCCACTATGAACGCTCTTGTCATCCTCTATCTTCATACCCATTGTTCAAACCCAAAAACAACAAGAAAACAATAAAACAATTCTCACTATAAGAACAAAGCTCAACAAACACTTCCAATATAAACACGCTGATTGTTCGACAATGAAACTTTTTTTGATGTCGCTCAACCCAACTACTCAAAGGTAGAAGGGGCAGTCATCATCAGTATAATGACCTAACTTTAGAGGTTAGGATCGATCCCACAAGAAATCCTTGTTCAACGCAAAAGAGCCTTGTTAGACCAAGTAATTGTAGGATCTGGAGGGTTGAATAATTAAAATAAGAGTTCAGCTAAACGAGTTCTAAATAACTATTTAAACAACAATTAAGGGAGTATGTTTGGGATGTGCAAATATGGGATTTGATCTACTAGTTGGGTTTAGAATCTTAACTAAATAAGTTGATATTGAGTGAATAGGCTAGGTTTCGTGTAACCCAAATCAGCTATGATACATAGGTATTTCATATGAATAAGCTGAGAAATCATACGTGGACCGCTGAGGACACGCTTGGCCTAAGAAGTCTCAGCAAAATCCCTAATACCTTGGCCATTGAATCCATGGCTGTGGACTCAACTGAAACCCCAAGAGGTTTCATGCCATTATATCCATTCCACACTCTAATTGTTCCGACTGAAGCAACAATCAGAGATCTAAAGTAAATCCCAAATTTGCAACCTTAAAATTAAAGATTAAACATAGGAACGGATGTAAATTCACCCAAATCAACTACAAATATGTCAAGATATCAAAGATTCAATAAATAAATCAATGAACCATATCAATAGCACACCTCAACCATGGGGGTTATAGCCACACATGCTAGAAATTAAAGATTGAATGCTATACGTAGTAGCAGAAGTCGTGGGTAACAAGATGTAGTATACATTAGTTGATTATCACCGGCCAATCTTCTCCAATTTGACGCCCAAAAGCTTCAAAACCCTAACTCCCATTGTACTGTAAGAGGAATGTTCTATGTACTACTACTACAGACTTATTATTTTGATATCATATGAACAGATGATGTACAATATCATTTATAAAATTACTTATATACTTCATGCACATATGTGGATGTTTGTGCTACGAAATGTCGTTTGACGATCAAGGCTGACAATCGCCGAGCACGGTGATGTGTCGAATGTGTACTTGACTGCTTTTCTTTGCATCTTTGGAAGAATTCTTCTTTTGCAACATTAGACGATGACCCTTTGCTCCGCCGATCCAATTCGGCGATGCTCCAAAATATCAACCGTATTGCTTTTTAGTAAGTGTTTTAGGGCTTTGGATTCTACAACTTTAGGTGAACAATTGTGCACTTTGGCGTACTGCCAAGTATTCTTTGCGACAACGAATCTAACCACCGTCCTAACTTGACATGGAACCTTGGTTGCTGCATAGATAGGTGATCTCCTTGAGTGTTTAGTGGATCACCGAGTATGTAGGCATCATCGCTTTTCTTTTTCTTTCTACACTTTTTCTGAGATTTCACCAAGTATTGTCCACTTGTGCACTTTTAATCCCATTTCCTGTTATAACATATGCATATTTGTTAGATGTTGGAATTAACAGAACACTAAGGGAAACGTTACCTTGCAATTTATCCCCAAAACGAGTCCGAAATATGCACTTATCACCTTAGTTAATTTCTCAGCGTGAAGCCTGGGGCTCCTGCTAAGGGCCTCTTCCACAGCCATCGGTGAGGACCACGGTTCGTGGGAGGTGCCTTGGAGGGCTACCAAGCCAAAATCCTTTCTTAAGCTAACATGCATACCCTATAGGTCCTACATCACCAAAAATTTTAAATTTTAAACATCAATAAAGTTTCACGAGATCCGGGTCCTTATTTCTTCTCCTCCTTGAGAATATTCGTCCTCTAATGAGAAACAGACTAGCTGGAAGGGCTTGACTTGAACTTGAAACAATTTAACTTTGGAACACAATGTATAACTCATTTCTTGAAAATCATAAAATCATCAAAACTCATGTCTAATCATCCTTTAAATCATTTTCGTGCACATGTATACATGTCATGTCATGAAACATGGGAGTGAAAGAATTAGGACCATTGAGAATAAAAGGGACCTAATACCTTAAGCTTGAACAAATTGGAAAAGATAGGGACATCACCTCATCATGTTCGTCTTTGGCTCCCATATAGCACTCTCTATATGTTGATTTCCCCAATGAATTTTAACCAAAGCCACATTCTTTTGTGAAGCCATTTTACTTATCTATCCAAAATTTCAACCGTAACCTTTTCATAGGACAAGTTCTCTTCAACCTTAACACCTTCCAAGGGCAAAATAGAACTAGGATTACTAATCAAAGTCCTCATGACACGTGGAAAATTAGGTGAATAGAACTTATCTCTAATGGAAAATACAATCTATAGACCATCTTGCCAATCCGCTCAACAGTCTCATAAGGGCTTACGTACTAGGGACTCGACTTGCCTTTTTCACCGAAAATCATTACACCCTTCGTGGAAGAAACCTTCACATACACCCAATCAGAGACATGGGTTTAAAGATCCCACTTTCTAATATACAAATAAGACTTTTGGTGACTTTGAGCTATCTTCAACCTCTCCCTAATCATCTTTATCTTTTCCATGGCCTCTAACACTATTTTGGGAAAATCAATGCCATCTCTCCCTGCTCAAACTATCCTACCAGGTATCTACACCTTCTCCGATTTAGAGCCTCAAACAGTGTAATACCAATGCTAACATGAAAACTATTGTTGTGTGCAAACTTGATAAGTGGTAGATGATCGTCTCAATTACCCTTGAATTCCAACACATAGGCCCTCAACATGTATTCCAAAGTTTGAATTGTCATTTTGGCTTGTCCATCGGTTTAAGGATGGAAAGCAATACTAACTTTACCTTAGCGCCAGCTCTTTTTGGAATAATTTCCAGAAGTGAGAAGTAAATTGAGTTCTATGATCTGATTGATAGATTGGAACGACCCCAAAAAGTGCCCAAAAACATGCCTCGAAATGCTTGAAATTTTAAATTCCATGTACTTAGAAATCCATTTGTTATTTCGAAAATACAACTTCATATTCTTGTTCAGGGGGTCAAATTTAAGGGGAAAAGGGTCTAACCCCGATTTTGGAGCAATCGAATCACAATTTTAAATTTTCAAAATTTCACTTTTCAGAGACAGTCCGCGACAACACCCCGATGTGCAACCATCACAAAGATGTGTTAATTTGTCTTCCATGACAAGTTCAAATCGTGGACCTGTGTTTGTCACTGCCAGTGAGTTTTTTCTCGGTCCAACGCTTTGGGATCTTAGGCCTAAGTGTTCCCAAACGTGTTTTTACCTATACATGGCCTTTTTTTTCACCCTCATATCATCCCAAAAATTTCCCAATACTGCCAAAAACACTTAGCCATATTTTCACTCCAAAATTCAAGTCTCAAAGCCCTCATCCTAAGCTAAGGTTTTCCTTCAAGGTTCTTCAAGCTTCAAGTTTCCATCTCCAATCTTCACCAAATTTATCTCTAAGGTATGTAGGTTTTAGCCATTGGGTTCTCCCACCCATGGTGCCCTAATCTCCTCCTTACTCAATTTGTATGATTTAAAGTTGATGTTACATGTGGCTCTTGTATATGAAGAAATTTACTGCTTAGTGATTTGAGTTAATGAAAGTATGGTTGTTTTAGCTTGTTTTGAGCTCTAAATCTCGGATCTAATATTGGATATGATGAGGGGTTTTGATGTGAATGTATTCGGGGTGTTGCAAGGTGTTGATTAATGGTTTTATAATAGGTTTTCTTGCATAGTTTCATCTCCAAATTGCATGGTCTTTTACCCCCATTACGCACCCCCCAAGTGTTTGATAAAATGTCTGGCAAGGATTTCTTGTGGAATTGAAGGTGCAAAGCATGAGATATGATGTGAATGATGTTATGATGATTAAATGAGCTTATGTACATGATAATTCAATATAAAGTATTGCGCGAGACCACGCCCAATTCGGGGGTCTAAGAACCCGAATAACCAAGATGGGGTTTTGTACCCATTAATCGAGGGAAGGTTTATTACTTCTCCACCTAGTGATAGGGAGGCATCATCACTAACCGAGTTGGGGGTTTGTACTCATCAATCGAGTGAAGGTTTAGTACTTCACCACCTAGCTGATGGGGCGGCATTATCACCAACTGAGTGAAGAGTTAACACTCACGACTGAAGTGATTGGGCGACATCATCACTAATCTGCCAAGGGGTTTGTACCTTGGAAATCTAATTTGGTCTTTTCTACACATATGATATCATATATGAGTAATGGTTTCTTAAGCATATTTCACTTTAGCTGTAACACCCCACATTTTACGTGTACTAGTACTACGCAAATGAAACATGATATGGTTTGATCAAATTAACGCTAACTTCTAAAAGTGCTCGAATCTCGTGTTAATAGGCGATATGTGCGTCTAACGCTTAAGAGGGTCGAGTGTATACATGTTTTGTGTCAAATTGAGGAGATCACGACCCTAAACAAAGTGAGAATTGAGGTTCTTGTAGGATTTAGGAAGCTAGCAGGTGAGTCACCTACTTGCTTAAATTGCTAGCTAAATGGAGACGAGGCTCGACGTCGAATTTATCCAAATCCGATAATGAATAAAGTCTGTGTTAAGGGTATAACTTTAGCCCATGTTTTAGCATTATAATTGAGTTACATTTTCAGCCCAAGAAGGATATTAAAAGGGCCTAAGTACATCACAACCCACTTGACTATTTAGGCCCAAAACTAACTAAGAGGAATTTGGAAAATGGGCAGCGAAGTCCATCAACTTTGAGACCCATTTAGGCCCAAGTGTGAGGGCCAAGTTTCTGCATAACTAGCATATCAATATGTGGTAAAATGTGGTCAAAGGTCAAGAATAAGTCGGCCAATAGACCCTTTATAAAGGGCTCAAAACATCCCCTTAAGTCATTTCACTTTGGAGAAAATTTTTAGCTTTGTAAAGACTTTTCTTTCTCTCTTTATTTCACTTCACAAGGAAGCCTACATAAACCTCTAGGGTTCTTGAAGGAAAGCTGAATATTGAAGGCAAAGGAAAGTATTTATAGTTGTGTATTTAGTATAGTTTCTTCATGAAGACAAGAAGTATATGCTAGTTATGCTTGTGCTGAAAATTTGGACAACATGTGTTTAGAAAGTTGTTGCACACTTGCCTTTTATTTAGTGACTTCTCTATGGTTTGTGGGCTGTATTACGAAGAGAAGTTGATGTTCTTAACATGGTTTGAGTTATGGATATTACTCTAAGGTTGCTGCTATGATTTTGGTTTCATTTAACAAACGAGGTTTATTGTGCTATCTTAAGTGTAATGTTGATTGGAACATGTGGGCTGATGGATGGAAGGATATTGCCTCATGTTCTTTATGACTACTTTGGTACTGTTCTAAGATTGTTATAGGGCTGTTTTTATGCCTAAATGTGTTGAGGACAATTTGGTTAAAATTGGGACAGGTTTGGGATTGTCGACGTCAAAATGGAGCGAAGGGACGTAACGTTACGTCGCCCATTTGTATGTTGTGTAGAATAATTATGTGTTGTTCTTTGTGGGTTGTTGTAAGACTGTTATAGCACTAAAATATGCTGCACATGATATGTATACGAGAATGTGTATTAGAAAATACGATTAGGGGCGGAAAGGTTGAAATAATATGCACAGGTTTATAAATACCCGCTTGCTGCCTGTGTGTGTTTTTTATGAGATTAGGCTGCCAAGATGTATCCATTGGTTGCTTATGCTAGTTTTATTACCTACTATATTATAGATAAATATTTGGAGGAAGGGAAGGTTATCTAGAGGTAATAGCGAGGTCATAAAACGAGGTATGTAAGGCTATTTGATTTTGTATTGTTTGGAATGAAACATAGATCCTTTCTTCACACATACAGGCGCTTACCAACTCTGACACAACTATTAACTGTGTCTACACTCTTGCATATGTTCATATGATGCCATACATAGTCACCTTCAAATCAGCATACATACATGTATACCAAGTTACATGGGTTCTTTTTTCCAAATAAAGTTCATGAGTTATTTCATCTGATATGCATTTCATTGTTTATGTAACGTACTCTTTTCATTGTCATATTATATTGTATGATTATCTACATGTCACATGTTATATCTGCAGTCTTACAACTCAAATATTGTGACCACCAAAAGAATCATCTCAAAGGTAATTGAAAGATAAAGTATATTGTTTATTGATGAGTGGTAGCCCGAGGGGTGGAAGAATCACCTAGCCAGGGATGATCTTATCACGGGTGGTAGCCCGAGGGGTTAAGGAAGAACCTAGCCAGGGACGATCCCGATACATTTTTACCACTGATCAACTGGTCATTTGTATAACATGTTATGCACAGATTATACAGTAAAGGGAAAGTGATATAAAGAACATAAATTACACGATCCCAAAGTATAACCAAAGGTGGTCAACATAAAGTACATGATCCCAAAGTATAACCAAAGGTGATCTTTTATCATACACCAGTGCATAGTTTCATTTGAGTTGTTACTTCATGTACAGTATTTTATGCCTTACATATTCAGTACATTACCTCGTTCTAACGTCCCTTATGGGGGACCTGCATTTCATGCTGCAGGTACATGTGCTAGTAGATCTCCCTAGTTGGAGTACAGGACATCCAGTTGCTGATACCAAGCTCCAGCTTACTTCTGGGGTTTGTTTGTGTCTAGAGCTTATATTTTTATATTATACAGTTAGTTGAGGCAGGGCCTGTCCTGGCCCTTGTCAGATACTTTATCTTATGTAGAGGCTTTGTAGACTATGTAAATTAAAGTTTGGTCATGTCTCGTACTTTAAACACCGTGGCCCCAATGGCCTATCCATATGCATATCCTTTTGGCTTGTTATCACCGCTTATTTTTCTTAAAGGCATGTCAAATGTAAGAATCCCTTACAATATGTATAGAAAGCACATAGATACGGGTTGGTTCTCCCGGGCCTTATCGGTAATGGGTGGCAGTCTGCCCTAATAGAACTTTGGGCATGACAGAAGTCGTATCAGAGTGGGTCATCCTAGGGAGTCTACAAAGCCGTGTCTATGTTGAATCTTGTTTATCGATTTGTTGTGCACCACATTTATAAGAAGGAGCCTACGTAACATTTAGGAGCTGTTACTCTCTTTTCATTCTTTAGATCGTGCCATAGAGCTGAGTGTAATAGGTGCATTATGTCTAACTCCTAAATTATTTTGTACAACAAGTATGCCAGAAACCAGGCAAAACAAAGGTAAAGGGAAGGGAGTAGAAGTGGTGGTTGGTATACCCAATCAGGTGAGACAACAAAATGAGGTTCAAGAGGAGTCTCTGTCACAGACATCTCCAACTCCTCCAGCCCCTGATGAACCCGGAAGTAGTGAAATTCCCTCAGAACCACCTATTGATGCTACTATGCAGGATCTGAGAAATGCAGTCCAACTATTAACCCGGGTAGTTGCTGGCAAAGCTCAAAGATAGGAAGGTCTGATTATAGGCGCAGGTGGTACGAATAGGGCAGTTGGAACAAGGATATGTGATTTCCTTAATTTGGACCCTCCATCCTACACTGGGTTAGATCCTAATGAAGATCCCCAATACTTTATTGATCAGATTGAACACACTTTAGATGTTATGCATGTGGGTGGTACAGAAGCTATCGAGTTAGCGACATAGAGGTTGAAGGGTGTGGCTATATTGCGGTATGAATCTTGGAAGCAATCGAAGGGTATGGATACACCCCCAACTACCTGGAAGGAGTTCAAAGAGGCATTTATTGATCATTACTTGCCAGTAGAGATCTGAGAGGCCTGTGCAAATCAGTTCTTAAAGCTCCGCCAAGGGAATATGAGCGTAAGGGAGTATAGTTTTTAATTTAATTTCCTGGCCAGGTATGCTCCTAGTATAGTTGCTATTGTGGCAGATAGAGTTCATTGGTATGTGGATAGATTGGATACATATCTAGCTAGAGACTGTACCATTGCTTCCTTGAACAAAGACATGGATATAGCGAGAATGCTGGATTTTGTACAGAAAATGGAGGATCAAAGGCAAAGGAGGACACAAGAGTTAGAAAGGGCGCAATCCAAGAGGGCCAGGTCTACCAGATAGTTTACACCACCCCAAGGTAAGCTTAGGCCTTGGTTTTCTAATAGACCGCCTAGGCCATCATCCTCCTACTCTGCAGCCAGTGCTTCACCATAACGTCAAGGGTCTAGAAGTAATCAGTTTGGTCAACGAGGCGAGGGACAAGGTACACGGACGACAGGATATTTGGCAGGCTAACCAATGACTCCTAGGCAGCCTTCTAAACAGTGTTCGGGTATATGTCGCGTTGGGACACATGTTTGATATTGGTGTGGTGCATCAGGGCATATGATAAAAGATTGCCCGAGGAGGCGTATGGGCGATATAGCATAATTTATTAGTTCAGCTATTTTATCATCATCATCAGTCCTTCCATTAGGTAGGGGTCAACAAGCACCTATGCGTCGGGGTAGAGGTGTTGGAGGGGCAGCTAGTTATAAAGGAGTCTAGGATCGCACTTATGCACTGGGGTGTCGGCAAAATTTAGAAGCTTCACCTGATGTGGTTACAGGTATATTGTCCATCTTTTCACATAATGTATATGCATTAATTGACCTTGGTTCTACACTATCATACATCACTCCACTAGTTGCTGGGAAGCTTAAGAGGACACCCAAATTATTGAACAAACCATTTGAAGTGTCTATACCAACTGATGAATCTATCATGGCTAGAAGGGTTTATTATGACTGTGTAGTAACTGTTTGTGACCATGACACATTGGCTGACCTTCTTGATCTAGAAATGATGGAATTTGATGTTATAGTGGGTGTGGATTGGTTAGCTTCTTCCTATGCCACCGTGGATTGCCGAACTAAGAGAGTGTACTTCTACTTTCGAAATGAGGCAGTTCTTGAATGGGAAGGCAATGTTGGGGCGCCAAAAGGGTAAGTTTATCTCTTATTCTAAGGCCAGAAAGATTATATCTAGGGGTATCTATGTCATTTAGTTAGAGTGAGGGATATGGAGGCAGAATCGCCAACTCTTAAATCAATTCCAGTGGTGAATATTGTTGATGTGTTCCCTGAAGAACTCCCAAGCATACCTCCAGAACAAAAAATAGATTTTGGTATTAACTTACTTCCATGCACTCAACCTATTTCTACCCCTCCATATAGAATAGCCCCGACAGAATTGCGTGAACCAAAAGAGCAGTTAAAAAAGACTTATTGGAGAAAGGTTTTATAAGACCTAGTTTGTTCCGTAGGGGTGCACCAGTGTTATTTGTACGCAAAAAGTATGGCACCTTGAGAATGTGTATCAACTATCGACAATTGAATAGGGTGACAATTAAGAATAAATATCCCCTCCCCAGAGTTGATGATTTATTTGATCAGTTAAAGGGTGCCAAATGCTTTTCAAAAATTGATCAGAATCAGGGTATCACCAAGTGAGGGTGAAGGAGAAAGATATATCTAAGACTGCTTTCAGAACATGCTATGGACATTTCGAATTGCTTGTTATGTCATTTGGGCTAACAAATGCACTATCAGTTTTATAGATCTAATGAACAGGGTATTTAAGCCATTCTTGGATGTGTTCGTGATAGTATTTATAAATGACATCTTGGTATATTCAACATCAGAAGAGGACCATGCAAATCACTTATGACAAGTGTTACAGGTTCTCCGTGATCAACAGTTGTATGCCAACTTTTCTAAATGTGAATTTTGGCTAAAATCAGTAGCATTTTTGGGTCATATTGTGTCTGATGAGAGAACAAGGATTGATTCGCAAAAGATATAGGCTGTGAAAGATTGGCCTAAATCAACAACACCCATGGATATTCGGAGCTTCCTAGGGTTGGCAGGTTATTACAGGAGGGTTGTTGAAGGTTTTTTTTCTATTTCTGCACCTCTAACAAAGTTGACACATAAAGCAACCAAGTTCTAATGGAATGATGCATGTGAAAGGAGCTTCTAGGAGCTAAAAAATAAGCTAACTTCTCCACCTGTGCTAGTACTTCCAGAAGGCACCGAGGGGTATGCAGTGTATTGGGATGCTTCAAGAGTTGGCTTAGGGTGTGTACTGACATAGAATGGTAGGGTAATTTCTTATGCATCTAGGAAACTACGAACACATGAGAAAAACTGCCCAACTCATGATCTTTAGCTAGCAGCAGTTGTATTTGCTTTGAAAATATGGCGCCACTATTTGTATGGGGTTCACATTGACATATATACTGATCATAAGAGTCTACAATACATCTTTAAGCAGAAAGACCTGAACTTAAGATAGTGGAGATGGCTAGAACTAATAAAGGATTACGACGTTGATATACTATATCATCCGGGGAAAGCAAATGTGGTAGCCGATGCTCTGAGTCATAAGACAATCATAAATACTGGTGATCAATTTGTGGTAAGTCAAAGAGTGGCTAAGGATCTACGTCAGTTAGCTAGTTTGGGAGTTTGCCTTCTTGAAACTCCAAAGGAAGGGGTTATTGTACATAAAGAAACAACACCTTCATGAAATTCCAAAGGAAGGGGTTATTGTACATAAAGCAGCAACATTTTCATTAGTAATTGAGGTGAAAGAAAAGCAGTTTGAGGATCCTGTTTTACGATGACTTAAGAAAAAGGTGAGTCAAGGTGCGATAAAGGGCTTTGACCTTACACAAAATGGAGTACTTTATTGCCAAAATAAGTTTTGTGTGCCTAATATTGATGGACTAAGAAAAAGGATAATGGAAGAAGCCCATGATTCCCGATATTCCATCCATCTAGGATCAACTAAGATGTACCATGACTTGAAGGAAATGTTTTGATTGGGAGGCATGAAAAGGACCTTGCAGAGTTCGTGGCTCAATGTGCAAATTGCCAACAAGTGAAAGTAGAACAACAAAAGCCAGGAGGCTATATACAGTGTGTAGAGCTTCCAACATGGAAGTGGGATATGATCAATATGTATTTTATTACTGATTTGCCTCGCTCATTTAAGAAGTTTGACTCCATATGGGTAATAGTTGACAGACTCACAAAGTTAGCACACTTCTTACTAGTCAGGAGTGATTATACATCTAAAGAATATGCTAAGCTATACTTCAAAGAGATACTCAGGTTACACAGAGTCCAAATCTCCATTATATCTGACCGAGGAGCTCAATTCACTGCGAAGTTTTGGAAGTCCTTCCAAAGGAGTTTAGGGCCAAAAGAGAATTTGAGTACAACTTTCCATCCTTAGACTGACAGTCAAGAAGAACGCACCATTCAGACACTTGAAGATATGTTGCGATCTTGTGCATTGGACTTTAAAGGTAGTTGGGTGGACCATTTTTCACTTATTGAATTTGACTATAATAACAGTTACCACTCAAGTATCAAGATGGCACCTTATGAAGCTTTGTATAGAAGGAAGAGTAGGTCACCAATTGGATGATTTGAAGTAGGTGAAAACACCATGCTTGGGCCATATCCATGGGAAAGGTTAAGGTAATATAGTAGAGACTAGAAACAGCCCAACGTCATCACAAATTATATGCGGATGCTAGAAGGAGAGGACTGGAATTCTCAGTAGGCGATTGGTGTTTTTAAAGGTGTCCCCAATGAAAGGGGTTATGAGATTTGGTAAGAAGGAAAAACTGAGCCCATGTTACATAGGGCCATATAAAATGATTGAGAAGTTTGGGCAGATTGCATATGAACTAGAGCTACACCAAGAGCTTTCAATGGTTCATCCAGTTTTTCATGTCTCAATGCTTCAAAAATGCATAGATAACCCATCCCGTATCATCTCCTATTGAGGATGTGTAGGTTATAAAAGATCTCATCTATGAAGAGGTACCTATTGCTATTCCAGATCGCCAAGTTAAGAAGCTAAGGAATAAAGAAATACCTCCAGTAAAAGTACTTTGGAGAAACCAGCAACCCAAAGAAATAACATGGGAAGTCGAGGATGCAATGAAATGAAAATACCTTACTTATTTCAAGCTAATGAGGAGTCCAACATCCAGAATTGGGAGCCTTAGTAGGTACGTGTGTTTGAAAGTTTATTGTGTTGAACTTGGTTATGCTATATAATTGTGTTAACATTTAAGGACAAATGTTCCTAAGGGGGAGGATGTAACACCCCACATTTTGCATATACTAGTACTATCCAAATGAAACATGAAATGGTTTGATCAAATTAATGCCAATTTTTAAAAGTGCTTGAATCTCGTGTTAATAGGCAACATGTATGTCTAACGCTTAAGAGGGTCGAGTTTTTACATGTTTGGTGTCAAATTGAGAAGGTCACGGCCCTAAACAAAGTGAGAGAATTGAGGTGCTTGTAGTTCTTAGGAATGTATCAGGTGAGTCACCTACTTGCTTAGCTTAAATTTGATAGCTAAAAGGAGATGTGGCTCGACGTCGAATTTATCCAAGTCCAATTATGAATAAAGTCTGTGTTAAAGGTGTAACTTATCCCATGTTTTAGCATCATAAATGGGCTACATTTTCAGCCCAAGAAGGATATTAAAAGGGCCCAAGTACATCACAACCCACTTGACCATTTTGGCCCAAAACTAACTAAGAGGAATTTGGAAAATGGGCAGCGAAGTCCATCAACTTTGAGACCCTTTTAGGACCAAGTGTAAGGGACAAGCTGCTGCATAACCAGCTTATTAATATGTGGTAAAATTTGGTCAAAATATCAAGAGTAAGTCAGCCAAGAGACCCTTTATAAAGGGCTCAAAACAGCCCCTTAAGTCATTTCACTTTGGAGAAAATTTTCAGCTTCCTAAAGACTTTTCTTTCTCTCTTTATTTCACTAAACAAGGAATCCTACACAACCCTCTAGGGTTCTTGAAGGAAAGATGAATCTTGAAGGAAAAGGTAAGTAATTATAGTTGTGTATTTAATATAGTTTCTTCATGAAATATAAGAAGTATATGCTAATTATGCTTGTGCTGAAAATTTGGACAGCATGTATTTAGAATATTGTTGCAAACTTGCCTTTTGTTTTAGTGACTTCTCTATGGATTGTGGGTTATATTATGTAGAGAAGTTGATTTTCTTAACATGGTTTGATTTATATATATTACCCTAAGGTTGCTGCCATGATTTTGGTTTCATTTAACAAACGAGTTTTATTTTGCAATCTTAAATGTAATGTTGATTGGGACTTGTGGGCTGATGGATGGAAGGCTATTGCCTCACACCTTAATGACTAATTTGGTACTATTCTAAGATTTATATATATTACCCTATGTGTTTTATTATGAGATTGCGCTGTCAAGATGTATCTATTAGCTGCTAATACTAGTTTTATCACCTACTATATTTTAGATAAATATTTGAAGGGAAGGTTATCTCGAAGTAATAGCGAGGTAATACAACGAGGTATGTAAGGCTACTTGATTTCGTATTATTTGGCATGAAACATAGATCCTTCCTTGGCACATAAAGACGTTTACCAACTCCTACACAACTATTAACTGTGTCTACACTCTTGCACATGTTCATATGATCCCATACATAGTCACCTTCAAATCTGCATACATACATGGATACCAAGTTACATGGGTTCTTTTTGCCAAATAAAGTTCACGAGTTATTTCATCTTATACGCATTTCATTATTTATGTAACATACTCTTTTCCTTGTCATATTGTCTTGTATGATTATCTACATATCACATGTTACATCTAAAGTACTGCAGCTACAATATTGTGACAATCAAAAGAATCATCTCAAAGGTAATTGAAAGATAAAGTATAGTGTTTATTGATGGGTGGTAGCCCGAGGGGTGGAAGAATCACCTAGCCAGGGATGATCCTATCACAGGTGGTAGCCCGAGGGGTTAAGGAAGAACCTAGCCAAGGACGATTCTGATACAGTTTTACCACTAATCAACTGGTCATTTGTATTACATGTTGTGCACAGTTTATATAGTAAAGGTAAAGTGATATAAAGATCATAAAGTACATGATCCCAAAGTATAACCAAAGGTAGTCTCTTATCCTAGACCAGTGCATAGTTTTATTTGAGTTATTACTTCATATACAGTATTTCATGTCTTACATATACAATACATTACCTCGTACTGACGTCCCTTATGGGGAACCTGCATTTCATGCTGCAGGAACAGGTGCTAGGGGTAGGATATCTAGTTGCTACCAAGCTCCAGGTTGCTTCGGGGCTTTGTTTGTGTCTAGAACTTATATGTTTGTATTGTACAGTTAGCCGAGGCGGGGCCTGTCCCGACCCTTGTCAGATACTTTTCCTTATCTGGATGATTTGTAGACTATATAAATTAAAGTGTGGTCATGTCTCGTACTTTAAACACCAGGGCCTTAACGGCCTAGCCATATGCATATCCTTTTGGCTTGTTATCACTGTTTATTTTTCTTAAAGGCATGTCAAATGTAAGAATCCCTTACAATATGTATAGGAAGCACATAGATACAGGTTGGTTCTCCCGGGTCTTATCGGCAACGGGTGCCGGTCCGCCCTAATGAAACTTTGGGTGTGACATTAGCATTGGAAATACATGCCATATTGCTATATTGTGTCTACTTTCTATTGTTATCCATTTCAAATATGATCCCTATTTCTTGTTGCATAGCATCCTACATACTTAGTACATTCAAATGTACTAGTGCATGCTTTTACCTACATGATATCACCATGTAGGAATCGGAGCCCAATTTGATCATTCTCCTCCTCTACGAGGCTATTTTTGTGCTACTCAAGCTAGTTGGCGAGTCCTCTATTTTGGGGGCCTTGGTGTATGTTTTCCTTGCTTTGTATTGAGACACTCTATTTTATGTTCTATTCTGACAACAAGGGTGAGCCCAGTTACCTTTTCTTGGCCCCTACCCTTATCTATGTATTTAGAGGTGTTTGTTGGACAAGTTATGTATTTATGATATGAGCTTAGACTCTTTGTCTCTTGATGATGATGTTTTGCGAGCTATCCCTTAACCCCTTTGCCCCTTACACTTACTTTATGTCTTCCACATATTTTCGTGACCAATGATGTGTAATGACAAGTTAAGAGGCTTGATTGGGGTTCCTTCAGGTTCCCCATTCGCTATATCACGTCTAGGCCCTAGTCTTGGGTCGTGAAAAACTTGGTGTCAGAACACTAGGTTGATAGATCCTAGGATTCCAATACACTGTGTCGATTAGAGTCTTATTCATGGTTGTGAAGAGCGCCATTACTATGAATAGGAGGCTATGAGACATTTTAGGAAATGTTTCCCTTCTTCATGTTGTAAGCCATACTATAGAGTTGTTCTAAGTTTCCCCCCTGACGATTGTGCTTTGCTATACTAGATCATGCCAAAAAGTTGAGGAAGACGAGCCCAAACTCCAGAGAAGCAACCTACAAATGGTGAGCTCTGGGATGCTCTTACTATGCTTGCCCAAGTGGTGCCCAACCAAGTCAATCAATGGGCCCAAGCCCCTCATTCTACTACCCCGAGAGCTAGGGTAAGGGACTTCATGAGGATGAATCCTCTGGTTTTCCATGGGTAAAAAGTGGATGAAGATCCATAAGAGTTTATTGATGAGGTCTACAAAATCTTAAATATCATGGGTGTTGGGCCGAATGAAAAGGCAGAGTTGGTGGCGTACCGATTCAAAGGGGTAGCCCATATTTGGTATGATCAATGGAAGGGTGAGAAGGGGGTTGGTAATGTGGTGCTTTGGGAGGAGTTCGAATTGGCCTTCCTTAATCAGTTTTTCCCTCTTGAGCTTAGGGAAGCAAAGTTGGTAGAGTTTATGAACTTGAAACAAGGTGTTATGTGTGTGAGGAAGTATGGCCTCAAATTTAATCATATTTCAAAGTATGCTCCTTACTTGGTCACCGATCCTAGATCTAGGATGAATAAATTCATGATTGGGGTGTCTGACTTTGTGAGTGAAGAATGTCGGTCTGCCTTGCTTATTGGTGACATAGACTTGTCTCGGTTGATATCTTGTTCTAAGAAAATGGAGGAGGAAAAGATGAGAAAGATGAGGGTCCATGAGGCCAAGATACTGGTTTTGAGGGTAAGTTCCAAAGGGGTGCTAGATTTCATAAGGGGTTTGCCAGTGACTTCTCTAGGCCTCAAGGTGTTGGTGGTGTGTCTCCTATTGATGTGTGTCCTAGATGTGGGAAGAGTCATAATGGCCCGTGTTTGTAGGGTTCTAATGCGAGTTTTGGTTGTGGGAAGCTTGGTCACAAGAAGATAGATTGCCTAAGAAACTGTTGGAAGGTTCGAGGTGCAAATGCGGTTCCATTGAGTAGAGGTAGTCCTCAAGGTGGTGCCCCAAGGCACAACTGATTTTATGCTCTACATGGAAGGCAAGGGGTTGTTGAGGTCCCCGATGTTGTTACCGATATGTTGGAAATCTTTGATTCTGATATGTATGCTTTGATTGATATGAGTTCCACTCTTTTCTTTGTTACCTCTCTTGTTGCTAAAAAGTTCCATGTAGTCCCAGAGTTGTTGCATGAGTCATATAAGGTGTCTACTCCTATTGGTGCATCTATTGTTGCTAGGAAAGTTTATAGAAGTTTTCATATTTAGCAGACAGAATTCCATTGGCCTAATTTGGGACCTTAGGACAAATTTTGACTCTATCTAACAAACATATCAAGGCATTTTTCATAAGTTGTTACCTAGTGATCTTGTTGAATTAGACATGTTAGATTTTGATGTCATACTTGGGATGGATTGGTTGCGTACCTACTATGCTTCTATTGATTTTAGTACCTGTAGGGTCAAGTTTCAATTTCTTAATGAACCCATCTTTGTATGGGAAAGTCAAGATTTGGTGGTCAAGGGTAGATTCATTTCATGTATTAAAGCCCATAAGTTGATTTCTAGGGGGTGTTTATATCATTTTGTGAGGGTTAGAGATATGGAGTCCAAAGTCCCTTCCATTGAATCGGTCCCTATTGTAAATGAGTTTCTTGATATCTTCCCAAATGACCTTCCCGATGTCCCTCCCGAAAGGGAGATAGATTTTGGCATAAATTTTCTTCCTGATACTCAACCTATCTCCATCCCCCCTTACCGTATGGCCCCGGTGGAGTTGAAGGAGTTAAAAGAGCAATTGAAAGATTTGTTCAAAAATGAATTTATTAGGCCTAGCCAATTACCTTGGGTGCTACGGTGTTGTTTGTGAAAAAGAAGGATGGGTCACTTAGAATGTGCATTGACTATAGGCAACTCAATAAGGTCACCATAACGAGTAGATATCCTCTTCCAAGAATTGATGACTTGTTTGACCAATTTTAAGGGGCTAGCTTCTTCTCTAAGATTGATCTTCGGTCAGAGTATCATCAAGTAAGGGTGATGAAGTGTGACACTCCCAAGATGGCTTTCTGGACTAGATATGGGCATTCTGACTTTGTTATAATGTCGTTTGGGTTGACTAATACACCGGCCATCTTCATTGACCTAATGAATAAAGCCTTCAAACCTTATCTTGGTACCTTTGTTGTGGTCTTCGTTGATGATATTTTAATCTATTCACATAGTAGAAGGAGCGTATGAGTCATTTGAGGGTTATGTTGCAAAGATTGAGGGAGGAGAAATTGTATTATAAATATGATAAGTGTGAATTCTAGTTAAAGGAGATTGCATTCTTGGGTCATGTGGTGTCGGGGGATGGTATAAAAGTGGAGCCTAAGAAAAATGATGTAATTAGGAATTGGCCTAGACCATTGATCCCGTAGACATTAGGAGCTTCTGGGGTCTTGCGGGTTAATGTAGAAGATTTGTAAATAGGTTCTCCTCCATTGCTTCCCCTATGACCAAATTGACTCAAAAGAAGGTTATGTTTGTGTGGACCGATGAATATGAGAGAAACATTCAAACATTGAAGGATCGACTTATGTTCGCTCCTGTATTGTAACTACTAGATGGGCTTAAAGGTTTTATTGTGTATTGTGATGCATCTAGAGTTGGTTTGGGTTGTGTGCTAATGCAAAATGGTAAGGTCATATCTATGCTTGTAGGCAACTCAAGGCACATGAAATGAATTACCCTACCCATGGTCTAGAGTTAGCCGCCATTGTGTTTGCATTAAAGACTTGGCATCATGGTTTGTATGGGGTGCATGTTGATGTCTTCAACGATCATAAGAGCCTTCAATATGTCTTCACTCAAAAAGATCTCAACTTGAGACAAAGAAGGTGGCTAGAACTTCTCAAAGATTATGACATGAGTGTGCATTATCATCCGGGCAAGGAAAATGTGGTTGCGGATACGTTGAGTAGGGTGTCTATGGGTAGGCTACCCTATGTTGATGGTGGTCATAGGGAGATGGCTAGGGAGGTGCATAAATTTGCTAGATTGGGGGTTAGGTTGGATGATGTGGGTAGTGGTGGTATTGTTGTTGATGGTTCTAAATCTTCTTTGGTTGATGAGGTGATAGAAAAACAAGATCTAGACTCAAGATCTAGACTCCTCCTTGCTTGAATTCAAGGCCTTGGTAAAAGAGAGCAAAGTAAAGGTTTTCTCCCTAGGGGGAGATGGGGCTCTTAGGTACCAAGGTAGGTTTTGTGTACCTTGTGTTGATAGTTTGAAGGAGAAGATCCTTGATGAGGACCATAATTCTTCTTACACTATCTACCCTGGTTCCACCAAAATGTATAAGGACTTGAGAGATGTGTATTGGTAGGGAGGCATGAAGAGGTACGTTGCCAAGTTCGTTTCCAGTTGCCATAGTTGTCAACAAGTCAAAGCCGAACACCAAAAGCGGGGTGGCCTAACCCAAGACATAGAGATTCCTACTTGGAAGTGGGAGGTCATTAATATGGATTTTGTGGTTAGGTTTCCCAATACTAGAAAAGGTTTTGATTCCATTTGTTTGGTGGTTGATAGGATGACAAAATCGGCTCACTTTCTATAGGTTAAGACCACATATGGGGCTGAAGAGTATGCAAAGTTTGTACATCCATGAGTTAGTGAGGTTGCATGGGGTTTATTTATTTATCATATCGGATCATGGTTCACAATTCACTTCACACTTTTAGAGATCTTTTCAAAGAGATCTTGGTACAAAAGTTCACCTTAGTACGGCCTTCCACCCTCAAATAGATGGCTAAGCCGAGAGGACAATTCAATTCCTTGAAGATATGCTTAGGGCATGTGTATTAGAGTTGAGGGGTAGTTGGGATGACCACCTTCCATTGATTGAGTTTTCTTATAACAATAGCTATTACTCTAGCATCGATATGGATCCCATTTGAGGCTCTTAACGGGAGATGTTGTAGATCACTGGTGGGTTGGTTTGAGGTTGAAGAGGTGCCATCTGTTAAGGTCCTTTGGAAGAACCAACAAATCGAAAGTGCTACTTGGGAGGTCAAAGTTGATATGCGAAAGCGGTATCCTTATCTTTTCCACTCCACCCAAGACTAAGGTACTAGTTCTAAGTCCTCTATGTGATTTCAAGTCTTATGTTTCAGCCATTGTGTCATTCATATGCATTCATATTTAAGTTGGCAAGTCAAGATGATTTTACACTCATTTTGAGGTTTTGAAAATGGTATTTTAAATGTAATGTTGCATTTTAGTTGGGGCTGATTTGGTTATGATCATTCTTGTCTTATACATCTCTTTTACATTCGGGGATGAATGTTCCCAAGGGGGAGATATTGAAACGACTCCAAAAAGTACCCAAAAACATGCCTTGGAATTCGTAGAATTTAAAATTCCATATATCTCAAAATTTGTTTGCTATTTCGAAAATCTGACAAAATATTCTTGTTCAGGGGGTCAAAATTAGAGGAAAATGTGTCTGAACCTGATTTTAGAGCAATCGAATCACAATTTTAAAAATTTCAATTTCTGGAGATGGTTTGCTACAACACCACGACATGCGGTCATCGTGGACATGTGTTAATTTGGCCTCAGCAATAGGTCCGCATCACAGACCAGTGTTTTTTGCTGCCAGTGATTTTTATCTCGGTCAAAGTCTTTGGGGTCTTAGGCCTAATTGTTATCAAACATGTTTTTACCTATATAGAGCCTTATTTCACTCTCACATTATCCTGAACATTTCCCAATACTCTCCAAAACACTTAGTCATATTTTCACTCCAAAATTCAAGTCTCAAAATCCTCATCCTAAGCTAAGGTTTTCCTTCAAGGTTCTTCTTCAAGCTTCAAGTCTCCATCTCCAATCTTCATAAAATTCGTCTCTAAGCTAAGGTATGTAGGTTTTATCCATCGTCTTCTTTCATCCATGATGACCTAATCTCCTTCTTACTCAATTTGCATGATTTAAAGTTTATTTTACATGTGGGTCTTATATATTAAGAAATTTACTGCACAATTAGCTGCGTTCATGAAAGTATGGTTGTTTTAGCATGTTTTCAGCTCTAAATCTTGGATCTAATGTTGGATTTGATGAGGGGTTTTTGATGTGAATGTCTTAGGGGTGTTGCAAGGTGTTGATTGATGGTTTTTAGGTTTTCTTGCATGATAAATTGCATGGTATTTTACCCCCATTGCACACCCCCAAGTGTTTGATAAAATGTCCAACTAGGGGTTCTTATGGAGTCGAAAGTCTGAAGCATGAGATATGATATGAATGATGTTATGAGGATGAAATGAGCTTATGTACATGATAAATTCTATATAAATTGTTGAACTATACCATGTCCAATCCGAGGGGTCTAAGAACCCGGATAACCGAGATTGGGGTTTGTACCCATTAACTGAGGGAAGAGTTAGTACTTCTCCAGCTAGTGATGGGACGGCATAATCACTATCCGAGTTGACGATTTGTACTCATCAATCGAGTAAAGGGTTAGTACTTCACCACCTAGGTGATCGGGCAACATTATCACCAACCAAGTTTGGGGTTTGTACTCATCAACAGAGTGAAGGGTTAGTACTTCACCACCTAAGTGATGGGGTGACATCATCAATAACCCACCAAGGGGTTTGTACCTTGGAAATCTAATCTGGCCTATTCTATACATATGATATTGTATAATACTAAGGCTTTCTTAAGCATGTTTCACTTTAGCATTGGACATACATGTCATATTGCTATATTATGTCTATTGACTATTGTTATGCATTTTGAATATGATGCCTATTTTTTGTTGCATTGCATCCTACATACTTAGATTACCATGCAGGAATCATAGCCTAAGTTAATCATCCTCTTCCTCCTCCACGTGGCTAGTTCGGCACTACTCAAGCTAGTTGGTGAGTCTATCATTTCGTGGACCTTGGTCAATGTTTTCCCTTTCTTCGTTTTGAGACACTCTACTTTATGTTCTATTCTAACTATGAGGGTGAGCCCGGTTACCTTGTCTTGGCCCCCTCTCTTATCTATGTATTTAGAGGTGTTTGTTTGACAAGTTATGTATTTATAATATGAGCTTAGACTCTTTGTCTCTTGATGCTAATGTTTTGCAAGCTATCTGTTAGCCCTTTTGCCCCTTATTCTTACTTTATGTCTTCCACATGTTTTTGCGACCAATAATCTGTAATGACAAGTTAAGAGGCTTGACTGGGGATTGTTTGGGTTCACTATTTGTCGTGTCTTCTAGGCCCTAGGCTTGGTTCATGACATAGACTTAGGCACACCATGAAACCTAACCAATTCTGGAATATTAAACTTTGCACAATTTTTGGCATTGAAAGTAGTCGTGACCGCTAAGAAATAATCTGATTTAGTCATCCTATCTACAATGATCCAAATAAAATTGACTTGCTTTTGGATATGGGGTAAACTAACCACAAAGTCTATATTCACATCTTTCCACTTACAAGTAGGAATCTCAATATCTTGGGCTAAACCATCAGAACTTTGATGTTCTACCTTTACTTACTGATAATTAGGACATTCGGATACAAACTTAGCTATGTTTTTCTTCATACCATGCCACCAATGCACTTCCTTCAAATCTTGATACATTTTGATGGATCTAGGATGCAAAGATTAATGAGAGTTATGAGCCTCACTCACGATTACTTCTCTGAGGCCATCAACATCCGAACACACAACCAATCTTGATACCGAAGCACATCATCTCCCTCCTGGGTAAAAACCTCTACCTTCTATTCTGAAACCAACTTCTTCAACTCAACCAAGGATGGGTCAAAGTATTGTTTTTCCTTAAAATCAACAACCACAAAAGACTTAGCCCCATTCTAAACATGAATGCCACCACCATTAGGGTCAGCAAATCTAACACCTAATCTAGCAAAGCGATGAACATCTTTTACAATTCTATCTTTCCTTCATCAACATAGGCTACACTACCTATGGATAGACTACTAAGGGTATCATATATGACATTTGCCTTGTCAGGATGATATTGAAAACTTATGTCATAATCTTTAAGAAGTTCTAACCACCTTTCTTTGCCTCAATATAAGATCTCTTTGGGTGAATACATATTAAAAGCTCTTATGATCAGTGAACGTATCAATATGAACCCCGTATAAGTAATGTCTCTAAATTTTCAAAGCAAATACCACAAACGCTAACTCAAGATCATGAGTCAGATGATTTTGTTAATGCACCTTCAATTGCCTCGTTGTATAAGCTATCACCCTACTATGTTGCATGAGCACACAACCCAACCTAATACGAGAAGTATCAAAATACACCACAAACTCATCTAAGCCATTTGGTAAGGTCAAAATAGGAGCTGATATAGTCGATATTTCAAGGTCTGAAAACTCTTCTCATACTCATTCGACCATATAAACTTGGCTTTATTTTCAGTTAACTTAGTCAATGGCACTGCAATGGATGAGAAACCTTTAACAAACCTCCCATATTAACCAGCCAATCCAAGAAAACTTTGAATATCCGAAGGGTCCAATGGTCTAGGTCAATTCTTCATGGCCTCAATTTTCTTCAAGTCAACCTTAATGCCATCACCAGATACCACATGGCCAAGAAAAGCTACTTCACCTAACCAAAACTCATATTAACTATACTTGGCATACAATTATTTCTCTCCCAAAGTCTGAAGAACCAACTTCAACTGATCCATATTCTCTAGCTCACTTTGGTAATAAATCAGAATATCATCGATGAAGACAACCATAAAACTATTAAACAATGGCTTGAACACTCAATTTATGAGCTCCATAAATATAATTGGAGCATTAGTCAAACTAAAGGACATTACCACAAATTCAAAATGCTTATATCTAGTCCAGAAAGCTATTTTGGGGATATCACATTCCCTGACCCCTAGTTGATGATAATTGGAACGGAGGTCAATCTTTGAGAAATGGATAGCTCCTTGAAGTTGGTAAAATAAGTCATTGATCCTTGTCAATGGATTTTATTCTTGATCGTCACTTTATTCAATTGCCTATAGTCAATACACATCCAAAGTGATCCATCTTTCTTTCTCATGAATAACACCGGAGCACCCCATGGTGATATACTTGGTCTAATAAAGTCTTTCTCTAGTAGATCCTTTAAATGATCCTTCAACTTCTTTAATTCAGTTGGTGCTATATGATAGGGAGGAATGAAAATAGATTGAGTATCCAAAAGGAGATCTATGCCAAAGTCTACTTTCCTTTCGGGAGGAATACTGGGAAAATCTTAAGAAAAAATATTTGGAAACTCATTAACCATTGGAACAGACCTAAGAGTAGGTGAGTTAAACGCAATAATTCTAACCCTCACAATATGATAGATGAACCCTTTGGAAATTATCTTTCAAGCTTTGAGATAAGAGATAAACCGACCCTTAATAGTAGAATAACTACCCTTCCAGATGAGAACGAGCTCATCCGAGAAGTGGAATTTGACTTTTCAGGTTCTATAATATATGGAGGCATATGAATCAGGGAATCAATCTATGCTGAGAATAATATCACAATTAAGTATCTCAAATTCCACAAGATCACACGAATTGAATTTATGCAAGACAGAAATAAGACAACCTTGATAGACTCTTTGGGCAACACTAGACTCACCCATGGGAGTATAGACTGAAAAGGGCTCCTTTAAGATTTAAAGACTCAATCCAAATTTAAAGCTAAAAAGGGAGTCATAAAAGATAAATTTACACCCAAATCAAGCAAAGCATAAGCATCAAAATCCAAGACTTTCAACATACCAGTCACTACATCCGAAGTCTCTCATCTACTTCCTGTCAAGCATGCAAAGCATAGAACCTCTTGTTTCTTGGTGCACCACCCTACTGGTCCTTTTGTTAACCTTGATTAATTAGAGCTACTTGGACTTTCTTTGGTGCCTTTGGGCAATCAATCTTCTTGTGGCTTATTTTACTACACCTGAAGCAAGCATTGAAACCTCATAAGTATCTTCTTAGTCAGCTCTTTCCACACCTATCATATTTGGGATGAAGTGGTCCACCTATAAGTTCCTTAGGAGGAGGCACTTTATTGTTGACAGCTCTAGCATTTGAACCCTGGCCTTGATGGAAGAGACTATATCCACCACCACTCCTAGAGTTAGAGAACCACCATCATAGTGAGCTCTCTCAGAAGCATTCACCCTCATGTAATGACCCGAATGTTGTGCGACCTCCTCAGAGCTTGAAAATTCATTTTAGAGAACTTTGGACCAAAATTGAACTTTAAGAAATACCTCACGACCTGTGTGAGGTCACATGGACAATGTAGCATCCCGAAAAGTAGACTATTGGTCTTTGGTTGAGGTTTGGCTCTTGAATGTGGTACTTTTAACTAAGCACACAACACTGGACCTCTTACGGTCTATGTGACACTTCACGGACCATTTGGTGGGTCGTGTAGTGGCCTTAGCTTGAAATTCCTCAACTTTTGATCCAAGTCAAGTCACATGGCCCCTTACACGGATCATGTGGTATCTCATGGGTCGTGAAGCCCTCCGTGAAGTTGATTTCGTAAAACTTTTCTAAGTATGGTATCTTCTAGCTCAATCTAAATTTAGTTTCAAGCCTTTAATTCAAGCTTATTTATGTTGCTTAAGGTCATGATGGGTCTCCTACATCAAGTCAAGTTCAAAGGAATTCCATGGGCTAAGTTTCTCATAAGAACCGATGGAAGGGTCTACTTTAAATGGTCATTTCTCTAGTCTCAAAATGAAATGCACGGACCATGATCTATCAAATCTAAGCTCTTTGAATTAGCATTCTAACATATCCAGTTTCACCTCATTACGAGTTCGGAGCAAGAAGTTATGCCTTTTTTCGTAAAATATGTCTGGGCTAGACGGGGTGCCTTCACGGATTGTGAAGAGCTTCACGACTAGTGAAGTTGGCCATGAGAAGTCCCGTTTAAAATTCAACAGCTCATTTGATAAGGTGTTTTTGATATTTTTGCCCATCCCTAAAGCTTTTTAAGATCTTAAACCCCCCATGCATTCCTAAACCTCTCCTACACTAATTCTAACCCCTCATTCAAGACTGACCCTTAATCTTTAGAATCAAATTCTATTATGTCTCTCTCAAGAACTCTAGTGGGGATTTTATCTTGGGAATCAAGGGAAGGCTCATTCTTCTTCAAATTTTTTCTTGGGATTCCTTCATTAGCTAAGATATGTGGGTTTTGATCCTTAATTCCTTCCAATCAAGAAGACCTAAATATTTTCAAGCAATTTTCCAAGAAATTAAGTTTACTTGAAATGTGGGTTTCCATTATTTTGATTTATTAAATTCAACTAAGGTATGGGTTATACTTATTTGATGATTTTTAGTTACTTTAAGCTCTTACATGATAAATTTCATTAAAGTTATGAAGTTATGAAGATGCATGTCCTCTTCAAAGCTTGTTTGCGCATGGGTGATTTATATTATGATTTTAAATGTGGATTTAATTATATTTTCAGTTGAATTTCATATTATATTTTCAATTTCAGATTGAATCTCAATTACCCATACTGTTCTCACATCATTCATAGCATATGCATTCATGAACATTGGTTTTTATGGGTATTATGAAGTGGGTTAAGCCCAATTATGATTATGTATATGATTATATAAGATTATAGCTATGAAAAGAATGTGATAACATATATATCCATAATTATAGCTATTAGAGCATTATGGGTGCTTGCACCATTTTGTATGTATGCTTGAACTATTCTTATGCATGAGTATTATGACTATGAGCTATGATTTTGCATTTGAGCCTAAGTATAAAATTTAATGAACAATGTTTGGCCTTTAAGCTCAATTACACATTAAAGTGATTTGAAATGACTTGCTTCTTTGAAAGCATGTATATATATAAGTGTTCTCTTGGGATATTGACTTAGCACCGATGGAGTGGGGGTGTAAGGAAAATCTTCAGGGGTCCTCTCCCTTCCTTGAACTATGTGTCAGCATAAGAGTGGTAGTCACCGAAATGATATGATATGATATGTTTTTATAAGGAAATCCTTTCGAAATTACGGAGTCATAAGGAAGGTGGCCACAATATATGAAATGATCGGATCATAAGGTATGGTATAGATTACCTTTGCTAAGTTATCTTCTCTCACCCGATAGGAGGTCAACATCGAAAAAAATCATGTAATAGCTCGCATGAGTTTGAGCTGTCGGTCATGGCTACATCCCCACTATATATGAGCATTTCATAGCATCTTGTTAGATTACGTTCCTTGTTATATATCTCTTTCTACATTATGTTCCCTTTCCATCTAACATTATATGCAGGTTTTAGTAAGTTATATGCATTGTATTCCCCATACGTAGTACATTGAAATGTATTAATGCATACTTTTGTCTACATGATCTCACCATATAGTGAATGAGGAGTACGATCATCCCTTTACAACTTTAGCTTGGATATCAAGTTTTGCTTGTTGTGGTGAGTCAAATCTTCCAAGGGCAAGACACTATTCCTCTACCTTATGTTGTTTTCTCTCACGCTATCTTTACTTTGAGGGTAAGCCCAGGACATGTCTTGGCCCCCGCCCATCTTATGACTAGAGGCGTTGTTGGACATATTGTAAACTCTCATCCGATCTATATTTTATGTGTTATATTTGAAGATCATGATTATGGTTATCTATTTGATGTGGCTATTGAATTGACTATGGGAATTTTGATACGTATATATCTTTAATATGGAAATGTGGAAGATCCTAAGTCTCCAATTGCCCCCATAGAGTGAGTCATACATACTCTTCCCTTAGTCTTTATGTTCTATGTATTATGTGAATCCATGTTAATCCCTTTCCCCATGATATACCCATAGTGTGAGTCATACTTTTTCGTCCCTTAAAACTATGTGTTTACTATTTGTATATGCTTCTGAATTAATTATGTGAATTTGGATACTTTGAGGCTAGTTGGGGACTCTCAGGTTCCCATTCACCATATCACTCCTAGACCCTTGGTCTAGGTGGTGACTGAGATGGTATCAGAGTACTAAGTTTATGAATAGTCCTCAAAGTCCAACATTCCACGTTAAGTTGAGTTTTATTCATGGGGGTGAAGCGTGCCACATATATGGGTAGGAGGCGGCAAGGTGTTTTAGGAAATGTTTCACTTTTTTATGACCCTTATCGTGCCACGGAACTGTCATAAGATTTCCTGTCTCCATTCCTCCCTACTGAGTAGAGAGGGTTACTTTAGGCTCGTAATGCAACCTAGGTAAGGAAGATATTGCAGCAGATCTTATAGATAAGGTCAAAGGTGAGGATATGCATTGTTTGACAAGATCACTCCTTTGGATATATGAAGTATTTTTGGATTGGTTGGTTATGATGGAAGGTTTCACCAACCACAAGAGGTTGCAATGTGTTTATCCAAAGGGATCTTAACTTCAGGCAAAGGAGATGGTTGGAACTCCTTAAGAACTATGACATGAGCATACTTAGTATCATCCCGGCAAGGCAAATGTTGTAGCTGATGCTCTTAGTAGGCTATCTATGGGAAGTTGTCTCCTGATGAGGATGGGAAGGAAGGGTTGGCAAAAGATCCATACCATTGGGCTAGATTGTCCATAGATTGGCCGACTCTAATGATGGTGGTATTCATGTTCAGAATGGGGCTGAACATTTTATAGTTGTTGATGTTAACACTAAGCAAGATCTAGATCTGTCATTCATTTGATTGAAAAGGTTGGTTGCCAACAGAATAAGATAGAGGTTACCACCCAAGGGGGAGATGGTGTGCTTCGGTATCAAAGTCGATTATGTGTTCCAAATATGGGTGATTTTTGGATAGTGATCATGGAGTGAAGCCTATAACTCTCATTATTTGATTCACCCGAGGCCTATTAAGATGTATGGGACGTAAGGGGATGATATTGGTGACATGATACAAAGAGAGACATAGCGAAGTTTATATCCAAATGCTTTAATTTCCAAGAAGTGAAGGTAAAACACCAAAGGCCCAGTGGTTTGATTTCATATATTGAAATTTCTACTTGGAAATGGAGAGAGGTGTGCATGGATTTTGCGGTTGGTTGCCTCGGAGCCGAAAGTAATTTGATTCAATTTGGATTATTGTTGATCGAATTACTAAATCAGCTCACTTCTTATCACTTGAAACTATTTTTAATATTGAAGACAATGCCAAGTTATATGTTTGGGAGTTGGTTAGATCGAATTGTTTGCCTGCATTTATTCTATCAGATTATGGTACCCAACTTACTTCTTACTCTTTGAAATCATCTCAAAAAGAGACTTGGTACTAAGGTGAAGTTGAGTACAGCCTTTCATCCTCAAATCGATGGACAAGTCGATAAGACAGTTAAAACATTGGAGAACATGTTGAGGACTTGTGTGTTAGAATTTAAAGGTTATTGGGACGATCATCTTCCACCTATTAAGTTTTCTTACAACAATAACTTTCATGCTAGCATTGGTATGGTACCATTTGGAGATTATTGTGGTAGAAAGTGTAGCTTTTTGGTGGGATGGTTTAAGTTAGATGAGATAACTTCTTTAGGCCCAAATTTACTGTTGAAAGCTATGGAAAGATTGGAATTAGTTAGGGGAAAGTGGATGGTTCAAAGTCATCAAAAGTTTTGTTTGGATGTTAGAAAGAGGGATCTTGAGTTTCATATTGGAGCTTGGGTGTATACGAAGGTCTCACCTATGAAGGGTGTTATGCATTTTGGGAAGAAGGGCAAGTTCAGTCTGTGGTGTATAGGTCTTTAGGATAGTGTTGAGCGGATATTAGAAATGTGGCTTATAGGTTGGATTTATCTCCAGATTTAAATTCTAGTTACTAGGTATTCCATGAGTCTATGTTGGGGAAGTTGGTTGGTGATACAAGTGCTATTGTGCCTTTGGAAAGTATTGAGGTTGAGGAGAACTTGGATTATGAGGAAATTCCAATTGAGATCGTAGATGGTCAAGTGGAGAGGCTTCGCAACAACAATTAACATGTTGGCAATGCTACATAGGGAGTGGAATCAACCATGATTCAATGATACCTCTAACCTTTCCAATCTACTCAAGCCTATAATATTAGGTTCTTCATACTCCCAATGGTCTCAATTATTCCACTCTTGAGTCTCATGACATGAGATGTATACATGTGCACAAAAATGATTTTTTATGATGTTTAGAATAATTTAAATACATTGTGATATGAGTTTTAAAGATTTTATGATTTTCAAATGATGAATTATGTATTGTACATTGTGTTTGGACATTTCATGTTCTAAGTCAAGTCTTCCAATCCTTGTTCTAGCATATTCGAGGATGAATGTTCCCAAGCGGGAGATGATGAATGACCCGATGTTGTACGACCCCCTTGGAGCTTGAAAATTCATTTCATAGAACTTTAGACTAAAGTGGCACTTCAAGAAAGACCTCACAGCCCGTGTAAGGTCACACGGATCGTGTAGCGTCTCGTGAAGTGGCCGCTTGTCCTTTGGTTGAGGTTTGGCTCTTCAATGCGGTGTTTTTAAACTGAGGTACACTACACTAGACCCCTCACAATCTATATGGAACTTCAAGGAAGGCCTCACGGCCTATGTGAGGTCACACGAACCGTGTAACGTCTCGTGAAGTGGCCGTTTGGCCTTTGGTTGAGGTTTGGCTCTTGAATGTGGTGTTTTTAAACTGAGGTACACTACACTAGACCCACAATACGTGTGACACTTCACGGACCATGTGTTGGGTCGTGTAGTTCCTTTGCTTGAAAATTCCAGAATTTTGGGACCAAGTCAAGTCACATGACCCTCACACAGATCGTCTGGTGTCTCACGGGCCGTGAAGCCCTTTGTGAAGTCGATTTTGTAAAAATTCTCTAAGTATGGGATCTTTAAGCTAAAGCTATGTTCACTTTTAAGCATTCAATTCAAGAACATTAATGATGTTTAGGGCCATCATGAGTCTCAAACATCATGCCAAGTTCAAAGGAATTCCATAGGCTATGTTTTTCATAAGAACCAGTGGAAGGGTCAATTTTAAATTGTCATATCTCTTAGAACAAATGAATTGGGTGGACTACGATCTATCAAATTAATCTATTTAAATCAGCTTTCCAACACATCCAGTTTCACCTTATTCCAAGTTTTGAGCAAGAAATTATGCCCTTTTTCGTAAAATCTTTCTGGGCTAGATGGGGTGCCTTCACGGACCATGAAGAGCTTCATGACCTATGAAGCTGGCCATGAGAGTCCCGTTTAAAATTCAAGGGATAATTTTATTAAGGTATTTTTTATATTTTGGCCCATCCCCAAGGCTTTTTAAGATCTTTAAACCCCTTTTTGCATTCCTAAACCTCTCCTACACTAATTCTAACCCCTCATTCAAGACTAACCCTTAATCTCTAGAATCAAATTCTTTCAATTCTCTCTCAAGAATTCTAGTGGGGATTTTAGCTTGGGAATCAAGGGAGGTCTCATTCTTATTCAAATATCTTTCTTAGGATTCCTTCATTAGCTAAGGTATGTGGGTTTTGATCCTTGATTTATTCCAATCAAGGAGACCTAAATCTTTTCAAGCAATTTTCCATGAAACTAAGTTTACTTTAAATGTGGGTTTCCATTATTTTGATTTATGAAATTCAACGAAGGTATGGGCTGTATTGTTTGATTATTTTAAGTTACTTTAAGTCCTTACATGATGAATTTCAATAAATTTATGAAGAGATGTGTCCCCTTTAAAGCTTGTTTGTGCATGAGTAATTTATATTATGATTTTAAATATGGATTTAATTATATATTCACTTGAATTTCATATTATATTGTTGATTTTAGATTGACTTTCAATTACCCATCCATTCTCACATCATTCATAGGATATGCATTCATGAATATTTGATTTTTATGGATATTATGAAGTGGGTTAAGCCCAATTATGATTATGTATATGATTTGATAAGATAATGACTATGACAAGAATGTGATCAGATATATGTCTATTATGATGGTTCTTTCAGAATTACGGGTTCTTGCACCATTTTGCATGTATGAATGAGCTATTCCTATGCATAAGTATTATGAGTGTGAGCCATGATTTGGCATTTGAGCCTAAGTATAAAATTAATGAATGATGTTTGGCCTTTAAGACCAATTATACATTGAAGTGATTTGAAATGACTTGCCTCTTTGAAAGCATGAATATATATAAGTATTCTTGTGAGATGTCGACTTAGAATCAATAGATTAGGGGCGTAAGGGATATCCCCAAGGTCCTCTCCCTTTCCTTGAACTATGTAACAGCATAGGAATGGTAGTCATCACCGAAATAATTAGGTCATTCATTTATGATATGATATGATCTGTTTTGATAAGGAAATCCTTCCGAAATGATCAGGCCATAAGAAAGGTGGCCGCCACATATGAAATAACTGGGTAGTAAGATGTAGTGTTGATTACCTTTGGCAAGTAATCTTCTCTAACCCAATGCGAGGTCAACATCAGGCAAATTCATGTAATTGCTCGCATGAGTTTGAGATGTCGGTTATGGTTACATCCCCACTATATATGAGCATCATTTGCATTTCATGCATCACAAGTTTCATAGCATCTTGTTATACAACATTTCTTGTTATATATCTCATTCTATATTATGTGCCCTTACCACCTAACATTGTATGTAGCTTTTGGTAAGTTACATGCATTTCATCCCACATACTTAGTGCATGCAAATGTAGTAACACATGCTTTTGCCTAAATGATCTCACCATGTAGGAACCGAGGACTATGATCATCCACCATACGACTATAGCCTAGATCTCAAGTTTTTCTTGTTCTGGTGAGTCCTATCTTCCAAGGACAAGCCACTAGTCATCTACCATTTGTTGTTTTTCCTTATGCTATCTTTACTTTGCGGTTGAGCCCGAGACATGTCTTGGCCCCCACCCTATCTTATGACTAGAGGCATTGTTGGACATCTTGTAGACTCTTATTGGATCTATATGTTATTTGTTGTATTTGAAGCTCATGATTATAGTTATTTATTGGATATGACTATTATGGATTGATTATGGGAATTTTGATATGTATGTATGTTTAATGTGGAAATGTGGAAGATCCTAAGTCCCGAATTGCCCCCACAGAGTGAGTCATACTTACCTTCCCTTTAGTGTTTATGTGTTACATATTATGTGAATCAATGTTAGTCCCTGTCCCTATGATATCTCCATAGCGTGAGTCCTACTTTCCCGTCTCTTAGAACTATGTGGTTACTCTTTATATATGCTTCTGAATCGATAATGTGAATTTGGATACTTTGAGGCTTGTTTGGGGACTTCGGGTTCCCATTCGCCATGTCACTCCTAGACTCTAGGTCTGGGTCTTGAAACCTACTCTCCTTGAGCTTCTCCCCTTCAATCTGTTCAGCATAAGTCAGAAGCCTAGAAATATCCATATCCCGAAAAAGTACAGTCGTATGACACTCTTTCACAACCAAACCAGAGATCCTAGAAATAAACTTATGCATTCTTGCACAGGGGTCAACCACAAGAATAGGATCATATTTTGAGAGCTTTGTAAATTTGAGAGCATATTCCCTCATACTCATACCACCTTGTATGAGATTCATACATTCTACCATTTTGGTCTTCTAAGCTCAAGAGGAAAGAAATGGTCCAGAAATTAAAGGCAAACTTAAACTCTTCCCAACCAACCCCATCACCCTCAACTCTCTCTGTCGACCATTGGTTGTATCACACTAGAGCCACATCCTTCAATTGATAGGCAGCTAGATCAGCTTTCTCTTCTGAAGTCACCTCCATAATAGTCAAGACTTTAGAGAGCTCATCAATGAAGTCATGGGCATCCTCATCAACTTTTGACCCTTAAAACTTTTGAGGATTCATCTAATTAAAATCTTTCACTCTAGTAGCCAGAGTGAGACCATGAGGAGGAAGGGTGGCCTACCTAGCCTGGTTGGTCACCACTTGGCCAAGCATGGCAGAGGCAGTCTGGAATTTATGTTGAGTAACCGTCTCTGCCATTGGCTCTTGAGGGACTTGGTCCTCAATAATTAGGGATTGCCTTTATAAAAGGGATCTTCATGCAGCCATCTTCTATAAGGCATCAAGGGCATTGTCAAAGTTAGGAAGTCTTAAGACATGGTTCAAAGTACCACATTAGAAATCAAGAAGTGAGATAATTCCTAAAATGCCATCAAAGCCTCCCACCCATAGGTATGGTGCACTTCACACCCATGAATATGACTCTACTCAACGTGGCATGTTGGATACCCAAGATCATTTATAAATCTAGTGTTTTGATACCATACTTGTCACGACACAGGCCTATGGCCTAGGAGTTACTTTGCAAATACACAAAAAACTCATTACTATGAAATAATTGTAGTTTACTTTATTAATAAAGTATAAATTTATTTATTTTTAATATTTGATAACAAAAATAAATATGTAGTACTATCATTAGATAGTCAAATCAAGAAAACATATATTGATTTTATCCACGTAAGCCATTAGAAGAGCATAACAATTGAGGTCCATGTACGAGCAAATCAATGAGCAATCTTATTCTAGGAAATCCTGTATTTATTTTTAAAAAATATTATTATAAGTAGGTATTTTGAACCTAGTAAATGAAAAGAGTTATCAAATTAAATATATGTATATGCAATTTCTTTCTTACAAACCGGGTATAGTGAATTTGGATAGAAGTGCATCATATTCCGAATTGAGGATTGATATGGACAAGTTGTCTTTTCTTTCAAGTATCTCATCTTTCTCGTTGTAAGTAGCATTCGTCATTATAATTGGCTGCTTCTCAGGAATGACTCTAATTGATAATACACGTGAGTCATCACCTAATACATCACGTGACCTCTTAGTCCTAATCAACACGTTCTCTCTTACTTGAGCTTTGTTTTGTCATTTTGCAGTAACAAATTCTCTTCCTTGTGTTGCCTCTTTTTTTGGTTTGTCCTAAAAAATATTCTCTGGCTCTCCCATTGGTACTTGATCAGTATAACTGGGATCACTTGAAAAAACTGTGTGAGGAGTAACATAATATTCTCTCATGCCCCGAGCCTACACACTGGACATGGCCGGCACTCGGAAACCATTTCTGGTCTCAAGAGAACCACTTGGCCTGGCTACTTAGTCAGCAGAATACTTAACAATAGTGGAAAATGCTATATAAAAGTAACAACTGTGCAAGAATGTTCTGCATGACTAAATATAAAAGCTCTTAAGCAATATATGAAGAAAAAAAACTAGAACCAAAATACTAACACACGGTCTATGGAACCTCTACTAAAGCTGTCTTAAAAGACTATTGGGACAAGCATCAAGTAGCCAGAACTAAAATAAAACAACATCAACCAATAGGCCTCGGACTAAGAGGACGCCTCATCACTGTCTGGAAGCTGTCAGGTCCTCAACGAAGTGACTATTGAGGAACTCTACCACCTGCTCTGCATTATAAAATGATATAAGTCCTAAGGTCATCAGTACGTGGAATGTACGGTACCTAAGATGTCCAAAATAGTATCTCATAATATCATATTATATCTCAAAATACATAAACATAATCCATAGTGGAATGACAGTAATCATAAAGACTTGTATGCTAAAAGTAACATGCTGAAAACTGGTAAGTAAAACATAGTTTCATAGCTTGAGGATTTTCTCTAACCGACAACCACCACCATGAGCTTTGTGGTGATACAGCGTCTAGCCCACGCTGCCAGAGCCATCCCGTACTTTTTCAAGGTAGGGGACGAAGAACTAGGGGAGTGGATCCATCCCAAAACTGATGCCATCTCGGTGGCAAGTGAGGAGTTGTACCTTGGTACAATCCTATCCTATGGTGGCTACATAGTTTATGCATTTAAGTAATTATTCTACTCTCACTCATGTCGGTGCTCAATACTACTCCCAAAAATAATTTTTATATAGCTCATAACTTTAAAGAATATAGATTGTTAAATATAATCTTTCGGGGACTTAGTCCAACTTACTACTTAATTTTCTTATCTAGATTCTTTAGCTTGACTGAAAACTAATATCTTCTCAAATATTCTCAAACGTGTAGGTTACTCAACTAAATGCAAAAACAGTTCAAGAAAAATAATTATTAAACTTATCTCAAAACTATAAGCGTTATGGGTGTTCATGAAACCCATATGAAATTTACATAAACTCATTCATGGCTATAAATCTTGGTATCAATACTTTAATAACAAGAATCAAGAATCATAATATTTTATCAAGAATTTATATGTACAAAGGGAAATTTAATAAACTTCACAGAATTACATGAATTTGATTTCAACTAGTACTTGAAACTTCTTGAATGAAAGTAACGCATGATTTCTACAATATTCACAAAAATAGTTTTTTTTAGTCGCCTTACATACCTTGGAAAGAAATCTTGGTGAATTGAAGGAATTTTCGTGAAGAATTAGGCAGAATCCTTGATTTTCTTTGCTCTTGAATCTTCTTGAAAGGGTTTTTAAACAAATGAATGTGAAAAAAAAAATAAATTTTGGACTTTGATACGACTTAAAAACATTTAATTTAGGATTATGGGGTGTGGAAAAGGTCAAAACTATCCCTCCCCATAAAAAGAAAAAAACTTCTTCCATCTGAACTAATGCACGACGCGCACTAATGTATATTTAGACTTTTTCATGAATTTTCAGTCTTCGTCGAATTTTCGGAAAAACCCCGAGTGTTGTTCCACGTCAAGGAAGGGGCTTGGAAACCTCACTATTTTTTATTTTCTTGGAAACAAATAATTTGCATTTTTTCACGTTAAAGTCAAGTCGAGATCTTTTCTGACTCAGTATTTTGCACTGATCGCAAATTTGGTCTCGAATTTGTAAATAGAGCATGGGAAGACACGTTACGCGCAAGATCAATCCTAGGGTTATTTTTATCTTTTTACTGATGTTACAATATCTCCCCCTTTGGATCATTTGTTCTCGAATGATAATGATGCAAATCAAACTAGCTCAGATCACAAGATTTTTTGAACTTATAAACACAAATCTTCAAGATAGTTTTATGGAAGTTTACCTTCAAGATCTTCATCTAGGACAATGAACAAGTATGGATACTTAGCCTTCATATCTTCCTCTACCTCCCATGTAGCTTCCTCCATGAATTGATTCCTCCACAGAACCTTCACTAAAGCGATCTCCTTGGTCCTCAGTTTACGAACTTGCCGGTCTAATATCTGCACCGGGACCTTTTCATATGACAAATTGTCCTTAATTAGAACACTTTCAACCGAGGATAGCTAGAGAGGGATCTCCCAAGAACTTCTTAAGTATAGAAATATGAAATACTGGATGTATGACACTTAATTCTGTCAGCAACTCTAACTCGTAAGCAACGCTACCCACTTTTCTCAGGATCTGATAATACCCAATATATTGTGGGCTGAGCTTGCCCTTCTTCTCGAATCTCATAACTCCCTTCATTGGAGATACCTTCAAGTACACCCAATTGCCTACCTGAAACTCCAAGTCTCTTCTTCTAACATCCGTGTAAGACTTTTGTCAGCTCTGAGCTGTCTTAAGCCTCTCCTGGATAACTTTCGCTTTTCTATAGCCCGATGGACTTGATCAGGTCCTATCAATATTTCCTTACTAACTTCAAACCACCCTATGGGTGATCTACACCTCCTCCCATAAAGGGCCTCATATGGTGCCATCTGTATGCTGGCCTAAAAGCTATTATTAGGAGAGAACTCAATCAAAGGTAGATGATCATCCCAGTTACCTTTAAAGTCTATCACACATGCCCTCAACATATCTTCCAAGGTCTGTATAGTCCTCTCTACTTGCCCGTCTATTTATGGATAGAAATCTATTGTAAGATTTACCTTCATACCAAGCCCCTTTTGAAAGGACTTCCAGAATTGTGCTGTAAATTGAGCTCCTCTGTTTGAAATAATGGATATAGGGACCTCGTGCAGCCTAACAATCTCCTTAAGATAAAGTCTGGCATAATCTCAGTTGTATCAGTCGTCTTGACAGGTAGGAAGTGAGCTGACTTGGTCATTCCATCTACTATGACCCATATCGAATCATGTTGTCTATGGGATCGAGGTAAGCCTGCTACGAGGTCCATATTAATCATCTCCTATTTCTATTCTGGAATTTCTATGTTCTGGGCTACACCACAAGGCCTTTGGTACTTGACCTTAACTTGCTAGCAATTTGGGTATCTAGACACAAACTCTGCAATATCCTTCTTCATACCACTCCACCAATAAACTTCTCGCAAATCTCTATACATCTTTGTTGCACCAAGGTCGATAGAGTATCTGGCATTATAATCCTCAGCCAAGATCCTATCTCTAAGGCTGTCAATAGTTGGCACACATAATCTGCCTTGGTATCTTAGGACACCATCTCCCCATTTTGAGAACATTAATACTTTTTCCTGCTGGACATCTTCTTTCAATTGGAGAAGGATCAGATCCCTTTCTTGATTTTTTTTCACTTCTACCACTAAGGACAACTCTGATCCATTTTTGACAATGGTCTCACTTTCATCAGAATCTTCAATCTGCACATCCAAGCGGGCTAGTCTATGAACCTCCTTAGCTAACTCTTTCTTTTCCTCCTCAACATGAGTTGTGCTCCCCACGGTCACCCTTCTAAGAGCATCAACAACTACATTAGCTTTACTTCGATGATAGAGGATACTCATATTATAGTCTTTCAGCACCTCCAACCATCTCCTCTGTCTCAAATTCAGCTCATTTTGGCCAAACACATATTGCAAGCTCTTGTGGTCTGTGAATACATCCATGTATCCACCATATAGATAGTGTCTCCAGATCTTCAGAGAAAACAACACTGTTGCAGGCTCAAGATCATGAGTTGGATAATTGTTTTCATGAATCTTAAGCTGTCTGGAGGCATATCACCTTGCCACTCTACATTAACACACAGCTCAAGCTAACTCTGGAAGCATCATAATATACTACGAAATCATCAACTCCATCTGGTAAGGATAAGACTAGGGTTGTGGTCAGCCTAGTCTTCAACTCTTGGAAACTCTTCTCACAAGCTTCTGACCACTCCAACTTAGTCTTTTTCTGAGTCATCTTAGTCAAGGGAGATAAGATAGGAGAAAACCCCTCTACAAACTGTCTGTAGTACCCCACCAAGCCCAAGAAACTCCTTATCTCTGTGGGAGTTTGGGCTTTGGCAAATTCTTTACTGCCTCAATCTTTTGTGAATCTACTTGGATACACTCACTAGACACAATGTGCCCTAGAAATGCCATAGATACCAACCAGAACTCACACTTAGAAAATTTAGCATATAGATGTTGATCCTTAAAGGTATGAAGGATAACTCTAAGATGGTCTGCATGCTCCTCCTTACTATGGGAATAAGTCAGGATATCATCTATGAACACAATAAGAAACATATCTAGGTATAGCCTCAACACCCTGTTCATAAGATCCATGAAAACTATTGGTGTATTCGTCAGTCCAATAACTCATAATGACCATAGCGAGCTCTGAAAGCTATCTTAGGAATACCTCTCTCTAACCTTAAGCTGATGATACCCAGATCTGAGATCTATTTTAGAGAAATAGGTAGCACCCTGAAGTTGGTCGAATAAGTGATCAATTTTGTGAAAAGGATATTTGTTCTTAATGGTGACCTTGATCTACTGATGATAATCTATGCACATTCATAGAGAACTGTCCTTTTTATGCGAAAAAAAACTAGAGCACCCTAAGATGATACGCTTGGTTTAATGAAACCCTTATCTAAAAGATCTTTCAGCTGCAACTTTAACTCTTTTAGCTTCGAAGGAGCCATATTGTGTGGAAGGATGGATATAGGCTGAGTATCTAGAAGATTGTCTGTCCCAAAGTCTATCTCCGTATCAGAAAAGACTTCGGGAAGATCCTCAGGAAAGACTTCTGGGAACTTACTCACAACGGGGACAGACTGAAGAGATGGTGCTGAAGAATCCTGGACTCTGACTAGGTGGTATATATACCCTTTCGAAATTAACTTTCTGGCCTTGAGATATGAGGAAAACTGATCCTTAGGAAAAACTGAGCTACCCGTCCACTCTAAGACTGGTTTGTTGGAAAATTGAAACTTGACTACCCTAGTTCTACAATCTATGGAGGCATATCTAGCATAAAGCCAATCTATGCCTAGGATGACATCAAACTCTACCATGTCTAATTCCACCAAATAAGCTACAATAGTCTTATGATAAACTGAGAATGGACAGCCCCTATAAATCCACTGGGCTAAAATCGACTCTCCAGTAGGAGTAGAAACACCGAAAGGCTCAAGAAGTCATTCTGGATTGACCCCAAACTTCACAGCTACAATTGGGGTCACAAAAGACAATGTGGTTCCTAGGTTTAACAATGCATAGACATAATAAGTAAAGAATTTAAGCATACCCATAACCACATCTGGTGAGTTCTCCTTCTCATGTCTGGTGCCCATGGCATACAAGTGATTTGTGCCCCCGCTTGTCCCTACTATAGTGCCCAGTAGGGGGCTTACCCTGTGGTGTTGAAGAAACTTTCTGTGATCTACTATCTCTCATATTTTGCTTCCCCATAGGGAAATCCTTCAAGAGATGCCCCACCTGACCACATTTGAAACATCCATTCGTGCCTATAAGGCACTCTCTTGGATGAGATCTACCACATTTACCACAAGTAGGATAGCGGTTCGAACCTTGAGCTATGCTACCCTATTACTGGCTGGCCAGAAGCCTGCGATGCTATGATCCGTGCTTATTCCTGACCCTCGGTGCAGGTGCACTAGCCGATGAAGGTGCCAGTCCAACTGTCTTAGGGCTGAAAAGATGAGTGAACTCTACCTCCAATCCCTATCATGCCTGCCTCTTGGACTGGTGTCTTAGCCCTGTTTCTCCAGTAATCCTCCCTATCCTGCATCTTCTCCTCCTCTACCTGCTGAACATATGTCATCAGATGGGCTATATCCATATCCCCATTCAACATCACATTCCTGCCCTCTCTCTTAGTCATTTGAGAGAGCCCAAACATGAAGAGATCCATCCTAGTATACATATCTGCCACCATAGCTAGAGCATAATGGGACAACTGAGTAAACTTGAGGCTGTACTCTCGTACACTCATATTCTCCTGGTTTAGATTCAGAAATTCTCTTAACGTAGCTTGCCTCATCTCTTTGAGAAAGTACTGTCCTAAAAAGTCCTCCTCAAACACCGCCCAACTAATAGTTGGCGCCCCATCCTCCTTGCTTCCTTTCCACTAATCAAACTAGAGTCTAGCTACCCCTTTAAGCTGGTAGGCAGCAAAATCATCCCGCTCCGCATCACCTATACGCATCACCTGAAACACCTTCTATAGCTCCTCAATGAAGTTCTCAGGATCCTCCTTCATATTAGACCTCGTGAATTCTTGTGGGTTCATCCCCAGGAACACCCTAACTCTGGCGGCATCCGACCTATCATTTCTACCATCTCTCTGGCGACCTCCCTGAGTAGTTACTGCCTAAGCCAAACTCTGAATGGCCTAGAAAAGCTTAGCATTGGTTATGTCTGCCTACTATGGCTACCCCACAGGCACAACTGGACCTCTAGGTTCCTCAAGAATTCAGCTAGGCTGGTTTGCATTTCTCCTGGCTAGGCATCCTCTGCCCCTTACTGGTTCATTAACTCTACAAGGAGGCATGATCTTAAAAACACAGCGTGAACGTATGAGTTAGAAGGGACTTCACAGTGATACACTATGAAGCACGAGACAAGGAATAATAAGTAATAGTGACTCTTTTTAATGTCCCCGTAGCCTCCCTATTATAGATATGGAACGTTTCACACCCATAATACAGACTCTACTAGACACAGTTCCATAGACTCCCTAGGACTCTCGAACTCTGTACTCTGATACCAAGTTTGTCATACCCTGAGCCTACACCCTAGACGTGGTTGGCACTCGACAACTATTTCTGGTCCCAAGAGAACCATTTAGCCTTACTACTTACCCAGTGGAAGACTTAACAATAGTGGAAAAGGCTATATAAAAGCAACAACTAAGAAATAATGTTCTGTATGATTGCATATAAAAGCTCTTAAGCAATATCTGAAGAAAAAAAAACTGGAACTAAAATACTGACGCACAGTCTATGGAACCTCTACTAAAGCTGTTGAAAGGAGTACTGGGATAGGCCCCAAGTAGCTACAACTGAAATGAAATAACATCAACCAAAGGGCCTTGGACTGAGAGGAGGCCTCGCCACTGTCTGGAAGCTATAAGGTCCTTAATGAAGCGACTGCTAAGGAACTCTATCACTTGCGTTTGCATCATAAAATGATGCAGGTCCTAAGGTCATTAATACATTGAATGTACATTATGTAAGATGGCCAAACCAGTATCTTAGAATATAATATTATATCTCAAAAGACATAAACATAATCCATAGTGAAATAACAATAATAATAAAGACTTGTAAGCTGAAAGTAACATGCAAAAAACTAGTAAGTAAAACATAGTTTCTTAGCTTGGAGAGTTTCGCTAACCAACAACCACCACTATGAGCTTCGTGGTGATACAATGTCTTTCCCATGCTGCCAGAAGCCGCCCGTACTTTGCCGGGTTAGGGACGAAGAACTAGGGAAGTGGATCCATCCCAAAACTGGTGCCATCTAAGTGGCAAGTTAGGAGTTGTACCTTGGTACAATCCTATCCTATTTTGGCTACATAGTTTATGCGTTCAAGTAATTAATTCTACTCTCACTCATATTAGTACTCAATACTACTCCCAAAAATGATTTTTATATAGCTCATAACTTTAAAGAATATGGATTCTTAAAATCTGATCTTTTGGGGACTTAGTCCAACTTACTACTTAACAATCTCATCTGGATTCTTTAACTTAATTGAAAATTAATATCTTCTCAAATATTATTAAACGTGTAGGTTGCTCAGCTCAATGCAAAAATAGTTCAAGAAAAATGATTATTAAACTTATCTCAAAACTATAAGCTATATGGATTTTCATGAAACCCATATGAAATTTACAAAAACTCATTTATGGCTATAAATCTTGCTATTAATACTTTAAATAACAAGTAAAGGATCAAAAATCATAATATTTTATCAAGAATCTTTACGTACAAATGGAAATTTAATAAACTTCATAGAATTACATGAATTTGATCTCAACTAGTACTTGAAACTTCTTGGATGAAAACTAACGTATGATTTCTACAATATTCACAAAAATAGTTTTTTGAGTGGCCTTACATATCTTGAAAAGAACTCTTGGTGAATTGAAGGAATTTTCTTGAAGAATTGGAGAGAATCCTTGATTTTCTTTACGGTTGAATCTTCTTGGAAGGGTTTTTGAAAGAATGAATATGAAAAAATGTGTTTTAGGATCTTAATAAGACTTAAAAACGTCGAATTTAGGATTATGGGGTGTGGGAAAGGTTGAAACGATCCCTCCCCATCAAAAGAAAAAAACTGCTTCCATCTACACTAGTGCGTGTATATTTACACTTTTTCCCGAATTTTCAGGTTCCGTCGAATTTTCGGAAAAAATCCAAGTGTGGTTCCGTATCCCTAGCATGTTGCGGAAGGGGCATGAAAACCTAACTGTTTTTTATTTTCTTGGAAAAAATAATTCGCTCTTTTTCACATTAAAGTCGTGTTGAGACCATTTTTCGACTCATTTTTCCGCATAGACCACAAATCTGTTCTCGGATTTGCAAACGGAGCATGGAAAGACATGCTACGTGCAAAGTCAATTCTAGGGGTATTTTCATCTTTTTACGGGTGTTACATATTCAACAGTATTCATGAGATTTATTGAAAAAGTGTATTCTTTAAAAAATAAAAAAAAATCATATCATCAATTTATAGGAGAAAATCTAAATAATTGAGCGACTGGATCTTCGAGGGAACAATCACTCATTTCATTTTTATATGTATTAATTTAACTGGACAAAGAATTTTAAAATGTAAGAGAGATCTTAATTAAGAATTTAAAATATATGTAATATACTACATACTATTGAGTCTTGTATTATTTAAACATGAAATGTAAGATATTAGAATTAAATAGTATTAAAGTTTAAAAGCGCGACATGTGAATTGAAACAAAAAAGTACTCACAAATGAGTAAATAATTTAGGTTTACTTTCTCAGTAAAGTGCTAAATTTAATTTTTTTTATATATTTGAAAACAAAAACTTTCTATCTAAACAGTTTCTATGTATGTGTACCACTATCATTAGATAATCAAACTAAAAAAATTAACATTATTTTTACACTTAATAGACTTTCCTAATTGCAGAACTATTGCAAACACTGCAAACACTTATATGGTTTATATGGACGTGATCCATCACCAAATACTGCACACAACCGTTTAGCCAAGACTCGGATATTCTCTTGTACTTGTGCTTCTTCTTTTGCTTTTTCCTCCAAAACCTTCTCTTGCTCACCTCTTGGTGCTTTTATCATTGGTAGATCCATCCTTATTAGGCACTTGAGGAGGAAGCCCATACATCGACAGATCAACGACCAAATGTATCCCAGAAAATCTTGTATTTATATTTTGAAAGCTTAATTATAAAAAAATATTTTGAACCTAATAATAAAAAAGAGATATGATTTTAAACTATATGTTTGTGTGTGCGCCTTAGCATGGTCAGAATTTGGTGAAGAAATCTGTTCTTTATTAACGCCGGTATTGTCCTTCATGTACCCAAGGAAAGAAATACAACAGTCATATCATTGGTATAGAAGAAAGGACCTTCAAGATATTTAGATCCTATATATATATATATATATATATATATATATATATATATATATATATATATATATTTTTTATT